>LNAC01000122.1:807857-890717 GCA_002007465.1 Ailurus styani
CTCTCTCTCTGCCTGCCTCTCTGCCTACTTGTGATCTCTCTCTCTCTGTCAAATAAATAAATAAAAAATCTTTAAAAAAAAATAAAGGGTGCTGTACTTTGTCAAATGCTTTTTCAGCATCTATTGAGAGGATCATATAGTTCTTGTTCTTTTATTAATGTCTTGTATCACGTTGATTAATTTGCGAATGTTAAATCAACCTTGCATCCCAGGAATAAATCCCACTTGGTCGTGGTGAATAATCCTTTTAATGTGCTGCTGGATCCTATTGGCTAGTATTTTGTTGAGGATTTTTGCATCCGTGTTCATCAAAGATATTGGTCTGTAATTCTCCTTCTTGATGGGGTCTTTGCCTGGTTTGGGGATCAAGGTAATGCTGGCCTCATAAAAGGAGTTTGGAAGTTTTCCTTCCAATTCTATTTTTTGGAACAGTTTCAGGAGAATAGGTATTAATTCTTCTTTAAATGTTTGGTAGAATTCCCCTGGGAAGCCGTCTGGCCCTGGGCTCTTGTTCGTTGGGAGATTTTTGATGACTGCTTCAATCTCCTTACTGGTGATGGGTCTATTCAGGTCTTCAGTTTCTTCCTGGTTCAGTTTTGGTAGTTTATATTTCTCTAAGAATGCATCCATTTCTTCCAGATTGTCAAATTTGCTGGTGTAGAGTTGCTCATAATATGTTCTTAGAATTGTTTGTATTTCTTTGGTGTTGGTTGTGATCTCTCCTCTTTCATTCATGATTTTATTAATTTGAGTCCTTTCTCTTTTCTTTTGGATAAGTCTGGCCAGGGGTTTATCAATCTTATTAATTCTTTCAAAGAACCAGCTCCTAGTTTCATTGATTTGTTCCACTGTTCTTTTGGTTTCTATTTCATTGATTTCTGCTCTGATCTTTATGATTTCTCTTCTCCTGCTGGGTGTAGCCTTTCTTTGCTGTTCTTTCTCTAGCTTTTGTAGGTGTAGAGTTAGGTTGTGTACTTGAGACCTTTCTTGTTTCTTGAGAAAGGCTTGTATTGCTATATACTTTCCTCTTAGGACTGCTTTTGCTGTGTCCCAAAGATTTTGAACAGTTGTGTTTTCATTTTCATTTGTTTCCATGAATTTTTTTAATTCTTCTTTAATTTCCTGGTTGACCCATTCATTCTTGAGTAGGGTGTTCTTCAGCCTCCATGTATTTGAGGTCTTTCCAACTTTCCTCTTGTGGTTGAGTTCTAGTTTCAGAGCATTATGGTCTGAAAATATGCAGGGAATGATCCCAATCTTTTGGTACCTGTTGAGACCTGATTTGTGACCCAGAATATGGTCTATTCTGGAGAATGTTCCATGTGCACTGGAGAAGAATGTGTATTCTGTTGTTTTGGGATGGAATGTTCTGAATATATCTGTGATGTCCAGGGTGTCACTTGTGTCATTTAAAGCCTTTATTTCCTTGTTGATCTTTTGCTTTGATGATCTGTCCATTTCAGTAAGGGGGGTGTTCAAGTCCCCTACTAATATTGTATTCTTGTCAATGTGTTTCTTTGATTTTGTTATTAATTGGTTTATATAATTGGCTGCTCCCATGTTAGGGGCATAGATATTTATGATTGTTAGATCTTCTTGTTGGACAGATCCTTTTAGTATGATATAGTATCCTTCCTCACCTCTTATGATATTCTTTGGCTTAAAATCTAATTTATCTGATATAAGGATTACCACTCCAGCTTTCTTTTGTTGTCTATTGGCAGGGTAAATTGTTTTCCACCCCCTCACTTTACATTTGGAGGTGTCTTTGCGTGTAAGATGAGTTTCTTGTAGACAGCATATCGATGGGTCTTGTTTTTTTATCCATTCTGATACCCTGTGTCTTTTAGTTGGGGCATTTAGTCCATTTACATTCAGAGTAACTATTGAGAGATATGCATTTAGAGCCATTGTATTGCCTGTAAGGTGACTGTTACTGTATATTGTGTTTCTTCCTTTCTGGTCTATGTTTCTTTTAGGTTCTCTTTGCTTAGAGGACCCCTTTCAATATTTCCTGTAGGACTGGGTTGGTTTTTGCAAATTCCTTTAGTTTTTTTTGTCTTGGAAGCTTTTTATCTCTCCTTCTATTTTCAATGACAGCCTAGCTGGATATCGTATTCTTGGCTGCATATCTTTCTCGTTTAGTGCTCTGAGTATATCATGCCAGCTCTTTCTGGCCTGCCAAGTCTCTGTGGATAGGTCTGCTGTCAGTCTAATATTTCTACCATTGTATGTTATAGACCTCTTGTCCCGAGCTTTCAGGATTTTCTCTTTGTCACTAAGACTTGTAAGTTTTACTAGTAGATGACAGGGTGTGGACCTATTTTTATTGATTTTGAGGGGCGTTCTCTGTGCCTCCTGGATTTTGATGCTTATTCCCTTTGCCAGATTAGGGAAATTCTGTATTAAGATTTGCTCCAATATACCTTCTGGCCCTCTCTCTCTCTCTCTCTTCCTCTTCTGGGATCCCAATTATTCTAATATTGTTTCGTCTTATGGTATCACTTATCTCTCGAATTCTCTCCTCATGGTCCAGTAGTTGTTTGTCTCTCTTTTCATCCTCTTCTTTTTTCTCTGACATTTTGTCTTCTAAATCACTAATTCTGTCTTCTGCTTCATTTATCCTAGCAGTAAGAGCCTCCATTTTCAATTGCACCTCATTAATAGCTTTTTTGATTTCAGCTTGGTTAGATTTTAGTTCTTTTATTTCTCCAGAAAGGAATTTTATTTCTCTAGAGAGGGCTTCTCTATTATCTTCCATGGTTTTTTCGAGCCTTAAGAATCGTCATTCTGAACTCTAGTTCTGTCATATTACTTATGTTCGCATTGATTAGGTCCCTAGCCGTCATTACTGTCTCTTGTTCTTTTTTTTGTGTGTGTGTTGATTTTTTCCGCCTTGTCATTTTATGCAGATAAGAATAGATGGATAAGAGAACCAAATACTAAAGGGTAGCAATGACCCCAGAGAAATATACACTAACCTACTCAGAAGAGACCTTGAACTTCCAGAAAGCAGTCAATTTTCTGTTCCTAGAATTGCTGCTCTTCTTCTCTTCGATCTCAGGTAGAATTTGTAGGTGTTCAGAATAGTTTGATAGCTATCTGGATGAATTCCTCGGACCTGATGATAATCGGTCTCCTACTCCTCCACCATCTTGCCGCTGCACCCATCATCTAATTTTATATTTGGAAAAGCCTCTGAGGTTGTTACTATTAGATTGGTTACTATTAGATTAGGTCATGGAGGGAACAGAGATCGGAAAGTCTGTCAGTGGTTCTTGAACTTTCGTGGCATCAGAATCACCTGGAAGCTTTGTTAAAACACAGGTTTCTGAGATTCCTCCCTGCCTGACTTGTCTTGGAACTGGTACATTGGCTCTGTTTCCTCGCCTTGGTACTTGAACTCCAACATCAGTTCTTCCTGGGTGCCTAGCCTGCTGGCCTCCAGGGGGGAGGCCCACCATCAGTTCGCGGGGGCTCCAGCTTGCTGACTCACCCTGCAGATCTTGGAATCCTGTCAGTCTTCACAGTTGTGTGAGCCAATTCCTTGCAATAAATCTCCTTCTCTCTCACTCTAAATATTCTATTAGTTCTGTTTCTCTGGAGAACCCTGAATAATACAAATTTTCTGAGTCAGTAGGTCTGGGCTAGGCCTGGGAACATGCATTTCTAGAGTTCCCAACTGATGCTGATACTGCAGTTTCAGAGACCACACCTGACAACCTCTGCCTTAGGTTAAGGGAAGGCAAACCTTCCTTTGTAATTCCCCCAATCCAGATCCTATTGCCCAAGTTCTCCCAAGAGGCCCAACATTCTTTAAACACACATTCAATTTGCTGTGTACATGAGATGAATGAGACACAGGCCTTTCTTTCAAAGTTCTCACAGTGCAGAGCTGACAGCAGGAGACGGAACACGTTGTGTAGTAAGTGTCTCTACACAGTTCAGTGAGGGCGAAAAAGAGAGTTGGCCTGAGGGCAGAGGATGTCCGAAGTCTTGATGTGGAAGGAAGACCTGGGCGGGAGATGGTGGGATGTGAGCAACCAAAGCTCAGGAAATGGTGGCCAGTCCCTTCTCACATCTCATTTCTTTTCAGTTCAACCTAGTTTCTCTCAGGTCTGCTGGGGCTGATGACTCTGGGTGGCGCTTTTGGCATCAACCCCGAGGCACGTTTGTCCCCTCCCTGACAGCTCTGTGCCCCACACTTGGTCTGTTCAGACCCATCCAGGAGACATTCAGGAGGAACATTCACCAAGACCCTTGCTTGTCTGTTGTTCCGGGGATTGAAAGAGGCTCCATGAGATTTACAACTAGTGAAAATTGTCGCCAGCTTCACAATTCTGGCCAACATGTCTATGCTTTGAAGTCTGGTTGCTGCCTTTTACAATTCTATTTTTAAAATGTATTAAAGATGTTTAAATGTGGCAGAGACTTCCAATAAAATCCAGGCTGCTTGAGAATCAGGATGCTGGTCTCAATTTACAGTGCCTGTTAAATAATAGGATACCCATGTAAAAGGGGCTCCATGAGCCTGACCCACTGGTTCTCATGGAAACCGAGCTCACTGCCCAATTCCTCTGAGAGGATTCCAGAGGTTATCAGACCCTCTATCTATCCCCTGTTTATGCCACGAGAGTGCCTTTTAATACAAAGGGATTGATTTTTTGTTTGAATCAGTCACTAAAATAAAGGTACTCAGCGAAAACAGGAAAAGGTCTCTAATAAAATATTTTGGCAGTAATTTTGGCTAAAAATCACGTAAGGGCTAATAGGTAGTTGCCATTGTTCTGAAAGGCCTGACTCTCTGAAGAGGAATTTGGGGTCATCCTATGTGCCCAAAGAATCACAACTCTGAACATCATTTGGGGGTCAATCTTCGATAGTCCATTTTATCTTGAGGACTTTATTAGACCATTCAGGAGGCTACTTAAAATATAAGATGTGGCTCCTGACCTATGCCCTCCCCATCACCACCCACCCTCAGTTACTCAGAGAACATTGTTGCCTCCAGCTTCAATCTTGTCTACATTTCTTCATCGTTGGTGCTATGGCCCTTGGTTCAGTTCTTTGCTTGTGTGCCAAACAGGGTGGTTTGATTTATCCCACACCTATTACCACAACCATTTTTCAGTGTCTCCTTATACTTTGAGTCTAGAAAGCTAAAATTCCTATTCCCAGACTCTCTTGAAGTTAGGAGTAGCCATGTGGCACAATCTGGCCCACAAAGTGTAAACTGAAGTTGGCTAGGGATTTCTGATATGCTCTTGCTTTCCTGAAACAAGCACAGACACTTTCTTCTTCCCATTCTTTCCTCCTGGCTACTGCCTGAAATGTGTTATGCCAGCTAGATCTGGAAGTGCTGTCTCGTGACTATGAGAGAAATGCCCACAGAAATGTGGAGTCATTGGCTCTGCCATCTTGAGCTATGAACCACTGTCTGCAATTGCCAACTTTTAGACTTCTAATAGAAGAAAAATTAAAATTCTAATTTGTGTAAGCTATTATTTTTCAGTTCTCTATTACTTAAAGCCACGGATACTTTCTAACTGAGCTATTACCTGGGCTCAGAGTGATCAAGTTACTTGCTTGAGCACACACAGCTGCTAAATAGCAGAACCATGATTAAATCTGTAGGTACCAAGCTAACTCTAAAACTTATCTCCACTGAATTTTCTTCTGTGAATTCCTTGCGTAGTGTCTAGCTGGAATAATAATTTTTTTCTTTCTTTCAAGAGAAGATAACTTCTAAAATCTGCTACAGCAGTTGGTGGCTTTGGCAAGTTCCCCTGTAACTTGTTCTGGGAGTGTCACTGGAAAGACTCCTCTCAGTGATGTAACTATTGAGAAATTGGGTCTTTCTGCCCCAGGGGGAGAGTAATAGGCCCTTTCTGTGGCTTGACAAAGGCAGCCCCTCCAAATAACAACCTGGAGTGTAGATCTGATCATTGTGGGGAAAATGAGGACATTTCCATAGACATCAAGAAAGCTTGGAAAAACAAAATGACATTGCCAGCTCTACCATGTTCACGGCTCTTTTGTTATTCAACATCTTTAGATGCTTCTGCCAGATTCAGAGTCTCAACTGAAGTCTACTGGTAGAAGAAAGTGAAGACCACCCACGAGGGAAATCCTTATGAGGAATAGCAGTCTACAGTAGGACTCCTGGCTCATGGGCAACACCTAGACTCAGAGAAGGGCTGGTTCTGGCACAATGTAGACCTGCTTTGAGAATAAGAGCTGAACACATCACTGTGACCTAATTTTTATTATCCCAAACACTGATAACGTCTGTATACCAATCTCAACCAGCAAGACAAACACTGCACAAAGACATATAAGGGCATGGGACCAACAACAGCAGAGAGTCATTTTCAAGCTGCCTTGTCTGGAAGCCCAGTCTGATTCTCCAGCTGCTCTCTAAGAGGCATCCAGAAGCAAGGCTAGGCCTCTCTAGAATGAGGGAATATCTGGGGTTCTTAGACAGTGTGGAAGGATGACCCTGAAAGATTCTGGATTCTTGTTACTTTGATGAATGGGAGATCAAGCTATTTTAATTTGAAGACTACAAGTTGTGATCAAATTTGTGTTCTGAGCTGGTGAACTAGGTCATAACAACTGCACAAGTAATAGAGTTAACAGATAGAAATCAAGAAAATATTGAAACTGGGGTGCCCCAGTGGCTCATTGGTTAAGTGTTCAGCTCTTGATTTTGGCTCAGGTTGTGATCTCAGGGTGGTGAGACTGAGAACTGACTCTGTACCAAGTATGAGCCTGCTTAACATTCTCTCTCCCTCTGCCTGACCCCCTTTACGCCCTTCGCTGTTGCTTGAGTGTGCACTCTCTCTCATAAAAAAAAAAAAGAAAAGAAAAAAAAAGATTATATCTGAGATGACCAAAATATGGGTACTTCAGTGGCTGGATATTATTAGTGAAGTGTAAAAATATATTTGAATTCAGAGCATTATGAGTTAGCTAACTTGTATTTCAAACACTCTTTTTATGTCGAATTTTTCATCCAATGTCAAGAGTCTCCATAATCAAGAATTATACTAAAGAAGGAAGTGTCACTAGGAAAGTCTGTATTGTTTTAAGTTCCATGTTATTTAGCATGACTTTATAAGCCAATAAGTAATCATGTCGGCTAGAATAAAAAAATCATATTAGCTGGAATGTGTAGGAAGGAAGCATTGGCTCTAAGGCTAATGGCATTTGCATTATTTTATCAAGATCTGGAAATTTTGGATCATTCTGAATCATAGTAATGGAGAGTCAACATTGTTATATTAAAAGTGTAAATTGCAGATACAAGATAGTGGCAGATGAGCCCAGCAAGGATAGATTAGAAGACTCAATTGGTGTTTGGCATTACTGATAATATTGGTAATAGTAAACATTTAGAATTCTACTAACAGTGCCTGATTTAGAGTTACAGTTTTAGAGATCCATACCAGCTATGTAAGGAAAAAACTGAACTATTACCATCCTAAAATTCTCCAAAAGTCCTTAAGTAGATAATTCCAAGCAGGAGTCCTCACCAAAAGCATACACAGTTTCATTTTATCAGAGCTCCTCCAGAATCAATTGGGCAAGGAGGGACCTAGTGGGTTTGAACAGTTATGAAGTTGTACCAGGCCCTCTGCTAAGCACTTCACATTCCTTTACTTAATCCCCCAAATAATCAAATGAAACAGGTGCTATTATTATCTTTATATTATATGAGGGAACAAGGACACGGAAGAATTTCATGGATTGCCCCATGTCACACCGTCTATCAGAATCAAAGAATTAAGGTTAAATTCTGATCATCTCTGTCAAAGAACCTAGTTAAGTTGTATGCACCAAGTACCATCCTCCATCTTCATATTTCTTCCTCTCCCCTTCTCCCTTCAGATACTTCTCAATTGGGATTAAGGAATCATCCAAATCCATACTTTTAAGCCTCAAATGGAGAGGAAAATTTCCAGGCATATATGGTTTCCCAGACATTCCTACTGTAGTGTCTCAAGGAAAATATCTGCTGAAATTTTGATGATTGGTCTTTATCATGTGGTAGGAAATCCATAAACATCTTTACCACTATTGCAGGTTCCTTGAGGCTAGGGCCTTACTAATCTTGCATTTCCTTAGGAGCTGACAAATGGCCTCTCTGGAAGATACCTGACAAATGTACTGAATTGAATAATTGAGACAAGGTACAGACAAAGCAGGAAGTCAAGCTCACTTGATGGTGGCCAGGACCCTTCTCAGGCAAAAGGTCACAGATAAACTTGGGCCTCACCCACTGGGAGATGTGCTGATGGCTGTTTCCATGTCCTCATGGATGGGAAGACAGCTATGCATCATTCTTGGCTCTCATCAAATGGAAGTGAGAATTTGGAACTCTTTGAAGAGAGTGCATTAAATTCATTCCACAAATTTAGTTTTACTTGATCATAATGTAGTAGCATTAAATTGTTGCATAGAAAAGCACTCTGGTTTTCACAGTTATACAAGTTTCTTTTGTTTTTCTTTTATTTGAATGCCAGTATAGCTAACATACAGTGTTATATTAGCTTCAGGTGTACAATATAGTGATTTGACAATGCCATACAGAGTTATATTAGTTTTTTTTTCTATTTCTGCCATAACAAATTCTTTTTCTATAAAATGGATTCATAGAAATGTAGGATTTTGTGTCAGGCTTCTTTTACTTGCATATTTTCAAGGTTCATCTATACTGTAGCATGGATTAACAGTTCATTCATTTTTATAGCTGAAAATATTTCATTGTATGGATATACCATTATTTTGTTTATCCATTCATTAGTTGATGGACATTTGGGTCGTTTTCAGATTTTAACTGCTATGAATAATGGTGGTATGAACATTTGTATACACATTTTTGGGGGGGACATATGCTGTAAATCTCTTGGGTATATACCTAGGAGCAGAATTGGTGGGTCATGTAGTATCTCTATGTTTAACTTTTTAAGGAATTGCCTACTATTTTCTATAGTAGCCCCACCATTTCATTCCTATTAGCAAGATATAAGGCAATTTCTCCACATCTGGTCAATACTTGTTATTGTCTGACTTTTTAATTATAGTTATTTTGGTAGAGGTGAAGTGGTATCTTATGTGGTTTTGCATTTTCCTAATGACTAATGATGTTGAGCATCTTTTCATGTGCTTCTTTCCTTTGAAACACAAAAGCTTTTAACTTTGATGAAGTCAAATTTATCTATTTTTCTTCCGTTGTTTGTGTTTTAGGTGTTGTATCTATGAAAATGTTTAATCCATGGTCATGAAGAATTATACTTATGTTTACATCTAAGAGCTTTATAGTTTTCCATTGAGGTCCTTGATAAATTTTATTTTACTTTTAATTTTTTTTTGTTTTTTTATCTTATTTTTTCAGTGTTCCAACAGTTATCGTTTATGCACCACATAGTTCATTTCTCCATAAAGTATGAGATAGAGGTCGAACTTCATTCTTTGCTTGTAGATATTCTGTTGTTCTAGCATCATTTATTGAAATTATTTCTTCCCCTGGGGCACTGGGGTGGCTCAGTCGGTTGAGAATCTGACTGTTGGTTTGTCTCAGGTCATGGTCTCATGGGTGGTAGGATTGAGCCCCATGTCCGGCTCTGTGTTCAGTGGGAGTCTGTTTTAAAGATTCTCTCACTCTGCCTCTCTCCATCCACTCTCTCTCTCTCTTTCTCTCTCAAATAAATAGTTAAAAAAAAGAGAAAGAAATGACTTCTTTCCCTATTGAATGGTCATGGCTCCATTGTCAAAAATCAATTGACCATAAATGTATATGCTTATTTCTGGAGACTCAGTTTTAGGACATTGATCTGTAAGTCCACCCTAATGACAGTAAAACATGGTTTTGATTACTGTAGCTTTGTAGTACATTTTGTAATTGGGAATTATGATGGCTCAATTTTGTCCTTTTTCAATATTGTTTTGGCTATTCTGAATCTCATGCATTTTTCCAATATTTTAGGATCAGTTTGTGAATTTTTGCAAAATGACAGCTTAAGTTTTGATTGGTATTGTATTTAACTTGTAGATCACACTGAAGAGTGTTGCCTTCTTAACATTGTTAAGTCTTCTAATCTAGTATCATGGATGCTTTTCCATTTCTTTAGGTCTTCTTAAATTTCTTTCAGTGACATTTAGTTTTAAGTATTAAGCTTATTCCTAAGTATTTTATTCTATTTTTGCTATTATTAAAGGAACTGTTTTCTTAATTTCCTTTTTGGATTGTTCATTGTTGATATAGAAATACAACTAAGTTTTACAGAGTGGTCTTGTGTTCTGTCAACCTGATGAACTTGTTAATTGACTACAATATTTTTTTTGTTATTCCTTAGAATATTCTAGATGCAATATTATATTATCCACAAATAGGGATAGTTTTACTTCTTCCCTTCCAATTGGGATGCCTTTTAAATTCCTTTTTCTTGCCTAATTGCTCTAGCTAGGACATATACTACAATGTTGAATAAAAATGGCAAAAGCAAATGGCAAAACTGGTATCCTTGATTTGATCCTGATATTAGGAAGAAAGCATTCAGCTTTTCCACCTTAAGTGTGGTGATAGCTGTGAGTTTCTCATAGATGTCTTTCATCAGGTTCAGGAATTTCCCTTCCATTTCTAACTTTTTGAGACTTTTTTATCATGAAAAAGTTTTTAGATTCTGTCCCATTCTTTTTCTGTGTCTATTGAGATAATATGGTATATTTTGCTGACTGACTTTCATATGTTGAACCAACCTTACATTCCTGGGATAAATCTGACTTCGTCCTGGGATATAATCCTCTTTGTATGTTTCTGAATCACTTTGCTAGTATGTATTTGAGGATTTTCATAAATGATGTTGATCTGTAGTTTCTGTTTCTTGTGATATCTTTTGCCTTATAGAAAAAGTTGGGAAGTGTTTCTTCCATGCTCCGTATTTTGGAAGAATTTGAAAAGAACTTGTGTTACTTCCTGAATGTTTATTAGAATTCATCAGTGAAGACATTTTGTTCAGGACTTTTCTTTGTGGGAAACTTTTGGATTACTAATTACATTATCTTGTTATTGGTCTGTTCAGATTTTCTACTCCTTCTTGAATCAAGTTTTGTTATTTTCTTGCTTTTCTAGGATTCTGTCCAAACCATCTAGCTTATCTAATTTATTGGCATACAGGTGTTCAGCATATTCCCTTATCTTTTTATTTTTGTAAAGTCAGTAGTGATGTTTCCTTTTTTAGTAATTTGAGTCCTCTATTTTTCTTGGTCAGTATAGCTAATTGTTTGTCAATTTTGTTGGTCTCTTCAAAGAACCAACAATTTGGTTTTGTTTTCTCTTTTGTTTTCTATTCTTAATTTATTTTTTCTGCTCTAATTTTATTACTTCCTTTATTCCATTTGGTTTTTTAAAAAGATTTTATTTATTTATTTGAGAGAGAGTGAGAGTGAGAGAGATTACAGAGGGAGAGGAAGAGAAGAAGCAGACTCACTGCTGAGCTGGGAGCCCAGTGTAGGACTTGATCCCCGGACCCTGAGATCAGGACCCAAGCTGAAGGCAGATGCTTAACTGACTGAGCCACCCAGGGGCCCCTGCTTTGAGTTTTAATTTGTTCTTCTTTTTCTAGTTTCTTAAAGTAGAAGGTTAGGCTATTCATTTGAGAGTCTTCTTTTTTAAAATTAGGTATTTACAGTTATAAAGTCCCCTATAAACAGTGTTTTCATTGCATATCATGAATTTTGATATGCTACGTTTTCATTTTCACTCATCTTGAAGTGTTCTATAATTTCCCTTATGATTTCCTCTTTCATCCATTGATTATTTAGAAATGTGTTAACATTTCACATATTTCTGCTATAGATTTTTACTTCATTCCATTGTTTGCAGAATACACTTTGAATATTTCAATATTTTTAGGTGTACTGAAACTTGTTTTATGACCTAATATATGATCCATTTTGGAGAAAGTTACATATGCACCTGAGAAGAATGTGTGTTCTGCACTCATTGGGCAGAGTGTTTTATAGATGTTTGGTCTAGCTGGTTTATGGTTTTGGGCAAGACTTCCACTTCCTTACTGACATTCTGTCTTGTTGTTCTATCCATTAATGAAAGTGGGATATTATAGTCTCCAATTATTGTTGCATTGTCTATTTCTCCCTTCATCAGTTTTTGCTTCATGTATTTTGGTGTTCTATTGTTAGATGTATATATGTTTATAATTACATCTTCTTGATGGATTGATTCTTTTACATTATAAAATGTAATTTTTTGTCTCTAGTAACAATTCTTGTCTTAAAGTCTATTTTGTATGATATTGTGTAGCCACTCTAGCTTTCTTTTGATTATTGTTTACATGGTATATCTTGTTTCAACATTTCACTTTGAATCCACTTGTGTCTTTGAATCTAAAGTGTTTCTCCTTTAGACAGCATGTAGTTGGATCATGTTATTTTTAATCCATTCTGCCTATATCTGCTTTTTAATTATAGAGTTTGATCATTCACATTGAATGCAATTACTGGTAAAGAGGTAAAGAGGATTTGTCATTTTCTTATTTGTTCTCTGTATGTCTTATGTCTTTTTTGTTTCTATATTCCTCCATTACTATCTTCTTGTGTGTTAAATAGATATTTTCTATTGTACCATTTTAACTACCTTTTCTTATTATATATATTTTTAAAATTTATTTTCTTGGTGATTGCCCTGAGGATTACAATTAACATCTTAATTTATAACAATTTAGTTCTAATACCAACTTAAAGGACAACAACTTTGCTCCAAATAGCTCCATTACGCCTCCCCTTGATACTGATTTTGTCACAAATTACATCTTCATACACGTTGTGCACATCAATATCGATTAATAACAATTGATTTGCAAAGTTGTATTTTAAATCAGAGGGAAAAAAGTAGTGAGAAACAAAATCCATTATTACTGTCTTTTATATACTAGTGTTCTTTATTTCTTCAGGATGAGTTGAATTACCATCTAATGGCCTTTCATTTCAACCTGAAGAATTCCCTTTAGTATTTCTTGTAAGGCAGATCAATTATCAAGAAACCCTGTTTTTATCAATAACAATAGACTCAGTTATTTGTTTATTTAGAAATGCTTAGTTTTTCTTTGTCTATTGTTTATCTTTTTTTTCTTATTTTCTTAATTTATTATGTTATTTTCTCCTTCATTTTTATAGGATAGCTTTATTAGATATGAAATTCTTGATTGACAGCTTTTTTTCCCCTTAGGCTGTGTACATGTTATCCCACTGCCTTTTGGATTCCATGCTTTCTGATGAGAAATCAGCTGCTAATTGTATTAATGACCACTTACACATGATAAGTCACTTCTCTCTTACTGCTTTCAAGATCTCTTTGCCTTTAAAGAATTTGTTGTTAGGTATGAATCCCTTGAGTTTATTCTGGCTGGAATTCATTGAACTTCTTGGATTTACAGATTAATACTTTTCATGAAATTTGGGAAGTTTCCTGCTGTTATTAATTCACATATTCTTTCTACCCCTTTCTCTATTTTCTTCTGAGACTACCATTATGTGTATATTTCTGTGCTTCATGATATTCTAGGAGTTTCTGAGGCTTTGGTCACTTTTTAAAGTTAATTTTTCTTTCTGTTCTTCAGACTGGACAATCTCAATTGATCTGAATTCAAGTTTGCTGATTCTTTCTTCTGTCTGCTCAAATATGATGTTGAGTCCCTCTTATGAATTTTTCATTTATTATACTTTTCAACCCCAGAATTCCTATTTTTTTGAATTTTTATAATTTATATCTCTTCATTAATGTTATGTATTTAGTGACACATTGTTATACTTTAATTTTTTTAGACATAGTTGACTTTAGATTTTTGAATATATTTAAAATGTCTGACTTAAAGTCTTTGTATAAGTCCAACATCTGAGTTTTTTCAGAGACAGTTTCTATTGATTGCTTTTTTGTTGTTGTTGCTATATATTGGTCATACTTTTTTGTTTCTTTGTATGTATTTTCATTTTTACTTGAAAACTGGACATTTTTTTTTAAAACTGGACATTTTATATACTATATTGTTCTCTAGAAATCAGATTTTTCCCTCTCTCCAGGGCTTGTTGACGTTGCTGCTTGAGGGAATTGTTGTCATCTGTTTAGTGACATCTGAATTATTCTGTAAAGTCTATGTTATTTGTCATGTGTGGCTATTGAAATCTCTGCACAGTTTTCTCAGTGGTCAGCTAATGATTGAAGAGAGATTTCCTTGAAAGTCAAGGATGACAAGACTGTCCATCTTTGCTGAGGGCTCTGTGTGTGTTTGGGGCATATCTTCAACACTGAGCCAGGCAGGTGACAACTCTTCCTTAGCCTTCACTTCCTGCTTGTGCAGACCCTCAAGGTTAGCCAGAAATGAGTGGTTAGGGCCTTCTCCGGGTGTTCTTGACCATGTGCACAGACCTATACTTGTACAGGGACTTCTAGGACTCCCAGGAATATGTTGGAGCTTTTCAAAGCCCTAATGACATTTCATTGTCTTTTTAAGCATCCATTAGGGAAGGTTGGACCAGGTCCCACCCGCCTATCTCTTTGCCTCTTTTCTTCATCTTACTTTCATGGCTTAGCATTATCTCCTTAGCCCCAACTTGTCATAGTGGGGCTGGCTCTGCTCTCTCTGGGATACAAACTCCAGGAAGCCTCTGCTTTCTTCTGGACAACACGCCCAGCAGACTAGTGCCTTCAGCTCGACTGACTGCATATGTTTCTGTTTGGTTTTGATCTGCAGATATTTGTTGTGCTTTTTTTAAATGTCATGCATTTAAAGATATATTTTATCTTTTATTGCTATGTTTGGGATGTTGGCAAGGGAAGAAGAGGGATAAACAAGAAATTATGTCATATCGACTAGAAGGTCTCTGAGTTTTTCGAGTTTGTCTCCTATATCAGCAATTTTCTGCAAGTTATTGTGCCTTACTCCCCAAAGGGGGATTTTAATTCTATCATTGTCCTTTCCATTTCCATGAAAGCTGATTCTATTTTATCATTTTCTTTGTGATATTAAGATGTTCTCTCCTCATAGATTTTTGTCCCTGTTTTATAGAAGCTTTTTTCTCCTTCTTCTCCTTCCTCATCCCCGTCTTCTAAATCTTTGTTTTCATCTTCTTGTCTTCTTCTTCCTTCTCATTCTTCTTTCTTTAAAAAAAACAATTTAACAGAAAGTAGTTTGCTTCTGACTTTGAGAGTAAATTATCTCCATAGGTCTGATCTTTAGATTGATCATCCAAATTGGAATTTTTGTTATTTTGTAATAATCTTTTCAATGGCCTCATATAGCTTTTTCTGTTCATTCAGCCTTAAACAAGAAGGAAACTCCCAGGTTTGGTGTTTGTCAACAGTTTGGTTATTTAGAAAGCATTTGGCTCCATTGTTAGCCCCTGTGAAACAGAATACACACAACTAGATCAATTTCTACTGTTAAGCATTCATCTTGTCTGCAATGCTGGGCACATACAGGATCTTTTTCTCTCTCCATTTCCCAGTTCTTTTATACTCTTAAAATATTTAACACATTAAAAACTATTTTTTAAAGAAACTTTTCACATGGCTTCCAGTATTCTTTTTCTTATTTTGATCTGTGAACTTTATTATTTTTTTCTTGTACTGTGCCTTCAAACATGCAAAGCACCACTTCCAGTCTTAATTTTCACTAATCATTTTCTAGAAGTTGAAGTCTCAAAATACACATCAGGGAAAGTGGACAGAAGGACAGGAGTACAGCACACCAGTTGACTTAAAAAGTGGCATCCGTTTAATGAAGGGATGGATGCTGAGTGTTTTGATTGGTGTAGTTTTTTAGTTTCTCAGCCACAGGGCAGACAGATGGAGAGGAATATATTATTTCCCTATTTACCTTTTTGATGGCAGGTGTCATTGGTTTTCAGCTGCATAGCACTGCCAGGTCCTCAGTTTTGTTTCTCATTGTAGCATCATGGGGCGGGGCACATATTTGAGGATATTATTCCCACATGCTAGAAATAATCATCACTATCTTTCTTAATATTTGGGAAGTATTATACATTTTAGTCTTTTTTTCAGTCTCTTCATGGATCATCTTAGAGAACTGTTGGGAGAAGACAGATCAGAACTGAAGCCATTTTAAATGAAAGTCATACAGACAAATCCAAATTTCTAAGAGCAGATTCCAATTTCCTGGTGGCGGTCCTGGGGTTTTCCTGTATTCTCAGATTTTCAAGATTCTTATGATCTAAACACACTCAGGCTTCAACTCTCCTTCTTTATAGGACCCCCAAGGATGTTCTATGTGGGAAAAACTTTAGAAGTTAACATTTTGAGACGAAGTTGGAAGAGCAAATTTGGGAGTCTAAAAACAAAGTTCGAAATTTTGTCATGAATTTTGAAATGATGAGCTTCACCAGCTGGGGGTGTTTAAACTCTTTCACAACTGGTAGACATGAATGTCTGAATGAGTAATTGGAATTTCTGCTGGGCTGACTTCCTGGACGGGGCCCTGGGGCCCTGATAGGTCAGGCATTTATTCTTTTGTGGCCGGATTATGAGGAAGTTGAAGGAGTCCTGAGGGAGGGGCTGGAGAGGCAGATGAGGGAGGGAGGGAGGGTCCACTTCTCAGGGTGCAGACCAGTGACTATTTTCCAGTATAGAAGTATGTCAATACGGTAACAGCTGGTGTGCTGGGAGCGGTACGCAGAAGCTGAACCTCAGCCCCAGCTCTAGATTCTAAGCACTGTGTGGACAGGGACCGCACTGTGTGGACAGGGACCACACTCCCTCACTCACTGTGCTATTCTCAGATCCTCCCTCAGCACCTGTCTTATAATAAGGAAATAATATGTGTGGAATAAATAAGCAAAAAGGCACCAAATAAATACATAAGGATGTTATAAAAACAGAAGGATGTTCCTCACCCGAATGAGAGTTCATAGTGACAGTGGGAGACATTGCCCTATCAATAAAACTGGATTATGATATGTGCCCCCCTTTTTTTATTTCATAGAGAGAACTCTGAAATGACACTTAGGAAACGCAATTCATTTACTGTCCTCAGGAGAAAAGCCCGCTGAATCAATTCTGGGTGTGGTGGTTGACACAGCGCCTGGCACCCGTGGGAGCCAAGTACCATCAAGAACAACAGTGAGGATAATCACAGCGTTTTCGTTGCACTTGCTAATACACTTTTCAGCCAGAGTTAATAAGCAAAGCCGTGGTCTGAATATTACCATTCATTTTCTTCTGGAAAATATTTTCCATGCCTCTGGATGAATGGAGGAGTGAACCAAAGGCAGGCAAACAACCATTTCAGGTTGTTGCCTCGTTTCTACCCAGCCCGCCCTCACTGCCTACTGTCCACCCCCACCCCTCCCCGTGCAAACGACACCATTAATATGCAACTTTGGGAAATGCCCCCAGGACCAAGCAAACACACACCACCGAAAGAAATTCCTTAACCGCTGGCGCGCTGGCCTGGGAGAAGCAACCCGCTCCTGTGTGCTCCTCAGCGTTCCCCGTTCCCCAGTCACCCCCACTCTAAGCGGCGCGCACGGGCAATCATAGGACTTCATTGTCCAGTAGCATCATTACAATATTGTTATCATCTGAGCTGGAGTCTGACACTTTCTCTAAGACCTTTCAAATAACCCCTTTACTAGGCTTCAGTACCAAACCATTCAGGGCAAATCTCTGCTTTGTGCCTGTCAGCCTTAATAGACTGGATGTCACTTGAGCCCGTAAAAAGTGCCTGCTCCTCAACTGTCAGTCAGTCCTGGTGGTGTCAGCGGAGAGCGTGGCTGGAGCTGGCTGGATTAGAGGGTAGTTACCAGAGCTGTCAGATTACTGACAGCCTGACACCCACACTTCCAACTTCCTCTGACTGTATTTGGTTTCTGTTGAGCTCTCTGGACCTTTCTTAAGGTGGATCCCTCCGCTGGAAACAGATCGTAATTCGGCGAGCATCTTGCAAAGTTGGGCTCTTTTCTCCCCTGTTATGATTTGTAGAAAGCGTCTTTATTCTGAGCAGCTTTTAGATCTCAGTGAATATTTTTAAACTCATTTCAGCAGAAGATGTCATTTCTTTATACTTTCCAAGTTCATGGAAACTCTGTGGGTGTGCGTGTGTGTGTTTCAATTTTATTGTCCTAATTGGTCAGAGATACATCATCTCGACTGGAATGTTCCCTCTTAACTCTTCCTCATCTACAAGGTTTTCATCCTCCTCTTCCATCATACCTTCGTTCGACCCTTTGTGCTAGATGGGAAGCTCTGTTTGAGTGCGTGTGTGTACGCGCTGGTGTGTGTGCGGGGTGTATACAGAAGTGTTGACTTCTCTATGAATGCGGATATATATTCATACCTAATGAAAGGCAGTCAGCTAACGGCTGAGGCAGGAAGAACAAATTGGCAACTCTCCAAACCATGCCTTAATTAATATTCACCTTGAATACAGCCAATTAGTGAATGAAGTGTCTCTCCCTCCTTCCCTTTCTCCCTCTTTCCAGCTTTCGTTGCCTCCTTTTCTTCCTGCCTCTCTCCCCCCCCCCCCCCCCCCCTCCNTTTATCATCCTGCAGTCTCCACGCTGGACACCAGGCACACAAAAGCGAATGTGTCTACACCTCGGTCCCAAGTTCACAACTGCCTGTTCACATTCCTCAGGTATGTTTGAATTTCACAGGCTTTTCTTTCTGACCGGGGACAAGAGATTAATTAACACTTTCATTTACTTAGGCAATAATCAAGGCTGATTGGCTTTTATGAAACCAGGCCTTGGGACCAGAAATGCAACTTTTGCACAATCTCGTATTTGCTTACTGTTTAAACTGGCTACAAGGATTAAACTTGAGTCCTCGGTTGGATGTGATTTTAGGGGTGAGAAAACACTAGGCTTCAGAGGACCCACCTGTACTGGGAAGGTTACCTTATCTTCTTGAACCTCAGTTATCTTTTCTTGAAATTGGGATAGTGATATTATCTGCCAATCTCCTAAGTTTGGTCTATAGTCCATATGTTACTGACCATACATATGAAAGCACTTTCCAGACTGCAAGGTACCACAAGTGCAAATGGTGATCATAGTAATATTACTCTATATAGTTATATATCAGATTGAAATTGGCACTAGCTTATTTGGATTATTTTACTTATTCTTATTTCCTTGGCCACACGTATTTTGCTTTTATTTTTCTAGCATATAACCGCAGAGCTAAAAAATGCTCCCCTATAAAAAAAATAGATTACGTATTATTAAACTTATGCACTCACACTCACATCAGGAGCCTTTAGTTGGTCCTCCCTGGTCCTGACTGTTTTTAAGAGTGTTGTGGCTTTTAAAGACCATTGTCATTTTCAATGAGCCTACCAAAATGGTTCAAATTAAAATGAGTCTATATCTACCACCATTGCTAGGAAATTTCATACTCCTTACAGGTCCAGAAACTTAACAGAATAAAGTTCAAACCAGAGACTGAAAAATGTAGTAAACATATGAGAAAGGCATGGGGTGGAAGAGGGGGTACAAGAACTTTATGTTTTCCGTGCCAGAGCCAAAGACATATTTTTTTCAGCACTTCCTCCCCATTCCAAAAAAATTTTTTTTTAAATAAAAAGACCCTTATATTTCACCCAATTAAATGTTGGAAAACAGCCTTTCAATATTATTTACAAGCAACCAGAAGTTTTAAATTCAACAACTCTCCCACATTCTCGCTTTGCTCTAACACACATTCTTTACACTGGGTGCTGATGAGGTTGTCTACCTGGTGCCACAATGACCATGACTTCCATTATTCAACTCATGCAGTGAAAAACATCACATCCAACACATAATAAGTGGGCTGTTAAAACGTTTCATTTGCAAACCAAGTGTTCTGGCCACATTTTTGCTGAACTTCCTGGGTAAGGATTCCATTCTATATCACAACTTAAATGCTTTTTCAAACCCAATTCCTTCCTGAGCTCTGCTCATGAATGAAGGTCTGCAATTTGCAAGGCGACTGTCCCAGGTAAGGATTCATCTGTGGCCCCGAAGCTGAGAAAGACAGCTGGCTGGTGGAGAAACAGAACCCCAGCATAGCATGGCACTATAATTAGCTGAGTGACTAGATTAGCCAGCTTTCAGTAAAAACCTCCATCTTATTTCTCACCTTGGCAGCTCAGAGCGTGTTCTTCATCCCCCCTTCTCATCTCGACTACAGCATGAATTCCAAAGTGCAAAACTCTTAAGACCATACTTGCAGACAATGCAGGCGGTATAGGCCTACTGTTTTCTGCTACAGACTCTGCCATAGGCAGGTATTTATTTCTGAGTTCCTATCCTGACTCTATTCATTTACCAGCTCTATGACCTTGACTCAGTTTCCTCATCTGTAAGAGAGATTGACTTATAAGATTTGAACTGCGAGGGGCACCTGGGTGGCTCAGTGGGTTAAAGCCTCTGCCTTCGGCTCAGGTCCTGGGATCAAGCCCAGCATCGGGCTCTCTGCTTAGCGGGGAGCCTGCTTCCTCCTCTCTCTCTGCCTGCCTCTCTGCCTACTTGTAATCTCTCAAATAAATAAAATCTTAAAAAAAAAAAAGATTTGAACTATGTTAAATGGGATAATTCCTGTAAATTTGGCCTAGTGGCTGGGATGGAGTCAGTCAGTGCCTATGAATGGTGGTTATTATTACTATTTATTATAACTGCTATTTGCCTTCTCATTTGATGTAGGCTCTGAGTTCCCTAAGACTACGAAAGCGGAAGAAACCTTCAAGATGTTAGTCTTGTGCCTACCTGACTCTACACAATGATACATTTCTAATCATTCATTCATTCATCCTTGCATTTATTTAACTCATGCATTTAACAAATATCTCAAGGTCTTCCGTGTGTCAGACACTAGGCTGGATGAAGAGTTACAAAGATGAACGTTACCTGCCCTCCAGGGATTCCCGGCTGAGTGGAGTAGGCAGAGATGTTAACATTGCTATAGGAATGTCATCAGAGCTATAACAGGGATATGAAAATGGAGCATTTAGGAAGTAGCATTTCTTCTACTAGAAATGTCAGAAAAGGCTTCCAAGGAAAGACACCTCTGAAGCGAATCTGGAGTTACTCCACTAAGTCGAACAGGGAAGGGTGTTTTATGCATATGCAAAGACATGACCAGACTGTGAGTGGGGGTGAGGTGGGGTGCATGGGACGGCATGGGACAGCATGGGGGACTGCAACAGGCAGGTCCACTGACAAAGCCTGTACCCAGGGCTTTCCTCAAAGTTCAGGGATCTGTTGACAATTTTGAGCAAGGGAATGATAGGATCAGATACATTCCAGAAATGCCATGCTGAATGCAGGGCGAAGGGTGTATTTATTTATACCCAGAATGAGACCTACAAGAAAATCCCAAAGGCCAGGGACAAGACAAAATGGAGAGGAGGGAGTAAATCCAGAGACGTGGAGGAAGAGGAGGAGGATATAATGTGGCTTTTGGAGAGACAGGCTTTGGGAGCGAAGGGAAGCAGGGGCTCACGGTGGTTTCAGGATTCTGACTCAGGTGACCTGAGAGAGAGTGGAGTCTTTGCCAGGATGGCAGATATGATAGAGGACCTGGTTGAGAGGGAGAATGGAAGGGTGAAGAGGAACAGGGCCCAGGATAGATGGGTTTGTAGTCTGGGGCTGGTTAAACAAGAGATGTCCACGTGATATTTAGTGAATATGCTCAATAAACATGTGACACTTAAGTGAGAGCTTGGGAGGAAAATGTGGGCATCTCTAGAGTGGGCTTGGTGGTTGAAGCCATTGCTGTGGAGGAGGTTGGCAGGAGACAGCAGCTAAGAAGGGCACTAGCCAAGGACTGGGATGGAGCTTCTGAGACTCCATTGTCAGGGACAACGCAAGGAAGGAGGGCCTGGGCAGAGCCCAGGATGTGCTGGGAGAGCAGAGAGAGTGCTGGGGAAGCCACGTGGATGGTGGTGAAGATAGGACGGAAGGGGGGCAATTTGTATTTCTGTGGGAAGTTCTAGACATGGAGGGTCTTCAGTGCGGAAGATTGCCAGCAACCCCAGTGAGAGGAAGTTCCCTATTTCTGAGGGACGGCAGGATACCAGGTGGAGGGGTCAGAGACCAGGTGAAGGTCTCAGAAGCTTGCAAGGGTGGAATGAGCAGGAAGGGCTGAGAACAAGAGGCAGAGGATTATGAGGCCGTCAGGTTCTTGCTTTAAAGTTGCACCTCTTTGCATGGGACTTTATCTCTCCGCCCACAAACTTGCTTGTGGCTTGTAAATCTTTAAGCCTGTTTCTTCCCCCTTTCCAAGACTCCGTTCAAACATCCATAATAAATGGAAAGAATTCGCAGTTTGTCTTCACCCAGCATCCCAGATGGCTCCAAAAAGTCCTGAGGAGCTTCCGTTACACAGTTGTGTTCTGAAACCTCTCCTTTGAAACTGATTGCATCACTGCCTCCTGGAGAACCCGACAGGTATGCTACCCGCCCCCCCACCCCTTTGCCTCACCCTGCTTTCTTGCTCGCAGCAGGCAGGAGTGATGAGCTGCCTGGAGCCAGCAGCTGAGGCACCCAGACACCCCGTGTCTCCAAAAAGCACCTTGCACTGCCTTCCCCAAACTGTGCGAGCGCCTGTCTGGGCTGAGCAGCGAGAGAGAGAGAGAGACATCTGTGATATCTGATGACAATCATCTCTGATTAGACTGTCACTACACGGCACAGGCAAGCCGGGGCTACAGCTAATTAGCCATGTGAGGCCAGCTTTCTGTTTACTGGAAGTGTACTAACAAGTTGCAGCTTTTGCAATGCCGACGAGTCGTCGCACATCTGCCAGCCAGGAACCCTTCGCTCCAACAGTTTAGGGACAGAGCGGCTCCTTCCCTGGTACACTCAAACCATGAAACGTGAATGTCTTTGTGTCGGGAGCCGCTTAGTGCCCACGTCTCCACGTCCTCTAAGCTGTCACTTCCAGACATAGCAGTAGAATAAACCGCTTTATACCGTCAGATATTATTCGAAGTGGGTTTGTCCTTTTAAGTAAACATCTCTTCCTTTTTGGTTTTTCTCGGTTCTCCGGCTAGGTCAGGGCATCAGCTAAGTCGAAGAAATGTAGCTATGACTGGCCTTCTCATTTCAGCTACAAGGTGAAGGAAGCAGATGAAAAAACTAGAAGCTTAATGGATATTAAGGACACAGATCTCGCTTATCCCATGGGTGTTGGATAGAGTTGATCCGTTGTTCCAAAACATAACGCATGTAAGGATATATTTCCAATTGTTGCTAGAGAACCAGTACAGTTGGAAGTACGCTCAAAATATTTTTCTAAGCTTTTTTTCAACGTGAGTGAACATTTCCATTAAGTTCTCATTTGCCCATTAGAAGGGTTTCTCTGAGAACCTCGAGAAATTATATGCTATTCTGTAGCTTTCATTTCCTTTAGAAACAAGTGATCTAACTCGTAACAAACGTGGCGGGGGTTAGAAAACTGGAATATTTTGCCCAGTTAATGAAAATTAGCAATATCATTCTTTGAATTACTCTGTCAGAAGCTCAAACCCTTATGAATGGATTCATTTTTTCATATGGCAAATCTACCACCGCCTCTTAACTGTGCCTCCCTTTAGGTCAGAATGAGATCAGCATTTTTGCTGAATTCCTACTCTCCTTCCCTTAGAACCAGTTTGTTCGGAGACTTTCTGAAAACAGAATTTCAGCACAAGGCTGAAAGCCTGCATGTTGTTACGTAAGTGGGTGAGTCTTCATGGGCTCTTCACACTTGAAACTGACAAATATTTTTATCCATTCTCGGATGAAAAGCATAGATTGTGCACCTTGAAAATATGTGTGGAGTTTCTGGCACCACAGCATAAAATGCAATCTACTGGGCATATAAATATTTTCAGTAAGGTCTATTAGGGACGTGGCATTGAATTTTGGCGCTGTTTAAAACTTATTTACATTTGCCCTCAAAAGCACATTTCAGAATGGCTTTCAACAAACCTCCCCATTTAGAAATTCAAAAAATGTCTTTGGTATGTTCATTCATTTTGTTTACGTCCATAATTTAAAACAAGCAAACTTTTTTGCCCTTAATGAAAGTGTGTGCGCGCGCGTGTGTTTCTTTAAACTTTAAACAAAATCCCCTCTCCAGGTGGAAAGTTGATTACCGATCTTGGGTCTGGAGGTAAATTTTACAGCTGTTTTAAACCCATGAAAGTGGGTCTTATATGAGAAATGCTGACACAATCTATCCACAGTGTATGGACATGAACTATACCGCTGTAATAAGCAGGCATTATGTATGTGTAAAAATAATGAGAGGCCGTGTCTGAGGAGAGTTAATGTAAAATGCTAAGCAATTATAGTTGGTTACACAGTATAGGTTAATATTCCTTCATATAGCTGCACTTTTTTCTTCTTTTGTCCTCCAGAACTCCTAATGAAAATTTGAGACCTGACTGTAATGATAAGCAGCCATTCACACGTCCTCTGTGTCAAGGCTGTTGCATTAATGCTTCCCTTCATATAACATTTTGCATAGCCTAAAGCATCTATTAAAATCCTTTGTAAAATTCATGAAACAAAAGTGGTGGGTTGAGTCTAGGGGGAGAGAAAGTAAGCTGCTTATTAGCAAAAAGTCAAAAACACAGGGCCAATTACAGATCCGAACAAGCAGGGCTAAGGACCAGCGCGGGGAGTAATTCTTTCTTCAGCCCAATGGGCTCAAGCGAGGGGCAGGTTGGGTGAAAATATAGCAACAGTCGGAGCAGTAATTAAACGGAGATGTTTGCAGTTAGAAACAGCTCTATAACAACGGAAGGAAATGCTCAACTAACACCATTGTCTGGCCTCACAAAGATGCTAAATTGGAAGGATTTAGGGCTGCTCCCTAAAGAAGAGACTGGAGGTAGTGAAGAGGAGCAGGGGCTCAGGAGATATGTAAAGAATCTGTTTGGTATTTCAAATGTTATAAATTAGATTTTTAAAAGAAAGAGAGAGTGAGAGAGGGGGAGCCTTCTTACCAACCCAACAACATAAAACCGAATAAACCACAATAAGATTGCCCTTTTTCTGTTATAAACTTGGCATTAAGCCTGTCATGTTCAATGACAGCCTACTAGGCCTCATGCTTTACCCTTTGGAATTTGAAAGATTGGCAGGTGTCATGATTTCCTTAACATAAAAGACCTTGCAGATAATGTTCACCGTGCACATTTATACATCCATAACTCCACTCTCTGCGTTTCGGAATCACTGGGTGAGCTTTCCAGGCAGGCTGGTGGTGTGGGGGCTCCCCACAAGTATATCTGGCCTGAGGACAATGTTTATTGCCAAAGGAGCTTGTGGTCAAGGCCGTACTTTTATGATTTGCCTTAGCAGTCTAAACATGCACCATTTACAATAATGAGCTGCTTTGTAGAGAGCGACTCTCTGAGAGCATTGTTTCTTTTCTTTGCAACGTTGAATGCAACCAGAATGGCTCTCTTCTGACTTATGGCTAAGAAGCAGGCTTCCATTTAAACAATAATCCCCTCTCTTTGCAACCGCCCACCCCAGCCAGATTCTTCCAATAACTCCAAGAGGAAAAAAAAATATCAACATTGAGGGAAACACAAGCCCCTATTGAAAGCTGAGAGTTCTAATTCAACGGGCATCACCTAATAGCACCTGTTTGTTGCCATCCAATGTCACTTTAAAATAAACAAATGAGTCTTTTCAGAGGACTCAGTGGCAGAATGAGACTCTGGCTTTTTTTTTCTTTTCCCCAACCCAGAGAGAGAGAATGAGTATTTAGCTAGGTACTAACTGTTAAACAAAAATAGTTTCATGTGAGAAATTCAATAAATCTGTCCCCACCCATTTTAAGCTTTTTAGTGTAGGAACAATTAAACATACAAAAAGAGACAGAGTAGTATAATAACCCCCACGTACTCATCATCTGGCTTCAACCAATATCATCTCATGCTCATGGCTAATCTGGTTTTATTTGCATTTCTACCCTCACCCCACCCTGCACTGTTTTGAAGCAAACCCTAAGCATTGTTTCATTGATCAGACCTGCAAACATCCCAGCAGGTATCTCTAAAAGATAAGAAGCCCTTGGTATTTTTTTAATAGGTCAAGAAAATATTTGAACCTCACACCCTTTAACACTTTTGTGGACATGTTTTCCCATGAGCTGCATTTCTCAAAATAATACCATTCTACCATATGCTGGAAAACGTAAAGAAAAAAGTCAAGAGCATTGCTAGAGTCTGGTTTGTTTCAGAGGAGAGTTTTCCTCACTGATTTGAGGGATACAGGTAGACAAACTTTTCTTCTGTGAGCTATTGTCTTATTATTGGTAAATGATCACTTCTGGCATTCAAATATAATCCCATACTTAAAGGTATCTGTCTTTGTAGATTGTCTCCACAAAAAGACTGATACGAATGTATGTACCCACTACTTGCTATATGACAAGCTCTGTTAGATACGGGAAGAAAGAAATGGCCAGGCAAGGAATGCAAGATACATGAAACAGACTCATCCCTCTCACACTGACCTCCAGACTCTGTTGGTCATCTTACAGTGACATGCTACTCAATTGCTTTTTATATTGGTGACTGATGCTACAAGAAGAACTTTTTTTTTTTTTAAGAAGGGCAAAAACTTGCCCTTTCCAGCCCCTACACCACTGTTGTTTCCTTCATTGCCTCCAAAGATAAATCTGCTACTCAGATGTAAACCTTGATGTACTCCCTACTCATTGATGGAGAGGACTCACTACCCAAGCCTTGCAAAGAAAAATACATGTATAAATAAATACATCAATGAATAAATAATTACACAAAAGTGAATTACTGTATTTGTAAAAATGCAGTATTTTTATGCAGATTTTTAAATTAAAGAAAACATTTTTTCTCCTTTCATTTCTTACACTTATATTCTCAATAATTAGCTAGAAAATAAAATTTTTAAATGTTAACATTTTACCTCTGATTTCCTTAGAAAACCAGAAGGGGTAGACTTGCTTATTTGACGTGACCAAATGATGTGATTTTTTTAAAGGAGTGGAAGATACTGACCCTTCCAAAAAGTTTTGTTGTGATACATAAGAGAACATTTGGAACATAAATTTGAGTTGTAAGTCGCACTGAAATGAACACCCATGAATTTACCACCAAATTCAAAAACTACACCACTGCTGAAAACTTTGGGAACTCTTACGTGGCCCTTGCCCATTTCCTGAGATAACCTCTATATTTATACCAGGTCATAGGTTTTTAAGAGTATGATATTGTTATATGTGACTACAATTATTTAGCCTTGCTTATTTGGGGGCTTCTTATCATATCATATGCAGTCCTTTGGAACTTTCTTTTCTCATTCAACATTTTATCTCAAAGATTCATTTATAAGGAGTGTGCCTGTATGTCACCTCTATTCCCCGACTGCTTAATACTCCACAATGCAAACATCACACAATTATTTATTAATTCCCATCAATGGGCACTGATTGGTTACAAGTGTTTCTGTTTATTTGCTATTTTTGCAGATACTACTGCTTTGAACATTCTCGTCCTTGTCTCCTGGTGCACAAATGCAAGAATTTCTCCAGCACTGAGTTTTCTTCCCTCCTGAAAATCCCAAGAATGGCAGTGGGGGAATGTACTGCTTCTCTTCTTGCTCTTAAAGCTGTATTACGCTCCACTAATGAAATTAATTCCAAGTAAAAAGGTATATAGTTCTTATAGCTTTTATGTAGGTAGGACAGTGGGATGATGGCCAACAGCAGGAAGATTCTGCCTGGATTGAACCATGAAGCCCTTGAGCTGGGAGAATGAACCAAGAGAGATAAGTCAGAGGTTTCTGAACAGAAGAACCCCAACACCTGCTCAAGACAACCATGCTGATAGCGGTTTAGCTCCTTCTGCTAGGACAGAAGTTGGGTTAATAGGAAAAGAGCATGAAAGGAAATGAAGTCATTTCAAGCCAAATGAATATGGGAACTTCATTGAGACTATTTTTTTTTTCTCTCCAAGAGAACTCATAAACCAAACAAAAGGAAAAAAGCCCCACATGGCTTCTATCTCTGCAATATTAAATGAAAATGCATGTTTGGCCAGATATCTCAGAATTTTCTAAACTATTATCTCCCAATAGTTTCACTAACATGTTAACCTACTTAGAGCAATTAGTGCTTCATTAGTAAGGCTAACTAACTGTTGCCAGGCCCTGTAATGATTTGCCAGGCTTTCCAGATACAAGTGCATAATCAATGTTTTCCAATTACTTCTATAGTGCAACCACTATTTCAAATAAACTAGATAATAATACAAACCCATTACTGGAGCTGGAGTAGCAGAGGCATTTAATTGCAAGGCAGTTCTTCTCAGCTTTTAAAATTTTTCACACTAATGAAGTGTCATACAAAAAAGTTGTATTGATTTTTCCACCACATGGCTTCAACCACAAATATGTAATTATCCCTTTTATATCTAGCTAGGGGATTAAAATAATCTATAGTATATAGCCTTTACTTATCCCTGATGGGTTTAGTAGTACTTTTACCCTTTTCAAAACATGCAGCCCTTTGATGAATGAACTTTAGGCAAAATGTTGCTTTATCTGTTTCAAATCTTTGCTTTTTAAAGTCAGTTTGTGTGCAAGCATTAAAGTCTGAAATCTCAAGCTTCCAAAACCTCCCAAAGAACACATTCTGATGTAATTTAATTTACTGAGAGCATCATAGATATTTTTCTCCATTAAAGAAATCAACATGGGTAGATAGCCCTGCACATTAGTAGTGCCCACATTTGCATTTCACTAGAGTTACATTTTTATTCATGGCTAACGTTTTATTAACCACGTTATATTTTTACACAAATAGAGTGGTCTTGGCATTAATTGGAGCCAATTCTTTCCCAGGTCTTCAGGAAAAAAAAATGTAGGAATAATCCATTGGCATTAAATTTCTTATTTTCTTATCACGGTTCGGTCAATAAAGGAGGAAAAAGTATTTTCTTTACAAAAACAGAAAGTCATTATACATATAAAATGAATTTTGCAGAGATGGAGAATTAATGCTGGGAGCACAGGGCTTTTTAAAAATTAGCCTGTCTTTCTTGATCTTTTTACACATAAATTGGTCCCTTTCAACATTTTTGCTGAGAATTCTTTTGGTTACACTTTAACATTATTTCAATTATGGTCAGTGTAAAAATAGACTCAAAGGGGTAAAAAACACAGCTTAAATGTCTACAAGACCTTGTTCTTAACATTCATACGTCAAAAACTGTATCTCCCTATAGTTTCAATAACATGTTAACCTACTTACCACCCTTTTTCCCAGATGCAAGGATTTTCGTGATTTCCTGCCTTTCTGTGTTTTGTGGTTTAAGGAAACATTCGCAGTCAAATTAATACACTATATTTCAGAGTCTGAAAATTCTGTCAAGGTGATTGTGGATATTAAGCAAATGTTATAAGTCAACACTGGAAAATCTTGAAGCAAAAATTTAGTGGCTTAGAGATGTAAAACTTCATTTTTTTGTGTGACATTTTAAGCCTAGGTGTTTCATGTTAACTTTAAAATTTTTCCAAGCAGAGCATTTATGGACAAAGAACTGCCTAAAAAGAATTGTTTCAAAATAAGAAGAGCACACAAGAGATAAAAAATACTCAGTTACTATGTATATGTATTTTTCCATATTTTAATATAGTATCTTTAATGTTTTCAAAAAACCCCTTTTTATCAAAAATACTTTTTCATCCATTGACTTTCTATATTGAGCTGTATTATGAAATTGGGAGAGATTTGGCAAAATGTAGGCAAAATGTAATTTTTATTTTTATTCATTCATTCATTCACTTATTTTTAATGTAATTTTGAAATAAATGAAACTAATGAATTTAAAGGCTAGTTATGCACGTATCTGGGTTTAACATCCAGCAAAATATCCTTCATGGTAGAGATATCTGCAGATGAAGAATAAAACATCAATGAAAAAACTGATAGAGTAGGGAAGCTTGGGTTCTAAGGAAAGCTACAGTTTATTTTTAAATTAATTCACACACGAAATGTTTTAATATTGATTTCTTAAAAAAAAAACATGCCCTTGAGATTTATCTCACATGATTCTTCCTATATGTAGGATTAGTTTCCCTGGCCTTCTATAGTTTGCTTTTCTTATATTTTAAAACACTGATCTAATTGCCTTTAGGGAGCCAGAGAAGCAGTGGTCACGCCCATGCTTAAACTGGATGGCAGGCGAAACACTCCCACTGGAATAGACAACATTAACTTCCACTCTTAGTCTCACATGCTGTATACAATATATGAGCAGCCTTATGTGGTAGTATAGTACAAGTAAGAAATATGACTGTATTAAAAACAGATTATCATCGAGAATCATGAGAAAGATAAAAAAGTGAAATTTCTGTCAAGAGGGAAGAATGAGATGAGCTCCATCCACACTGTGGATTTCAACTCTCAAGTCCACGTATGACTGGTAGTGGGATATGTTTCCAAGATACTAAACGCCATTACCTTGACCGTCGACATGAAGCAATCAGAGTCATATTTATTGATGAAACTCTCAGCTCCCAACCAGCTGTACTAAGTGTGCTTCATACAGCTGTAACAGAGCCGGGGCCCCATACCGACGCGTACTTGTGACATATCTCTTTCATCATTTATGAAAACAAAAGATCTAGCTAGAAGTTAGTAGGACACCAGAGTAATTTGAAAACAGTTACCACGAATGCTATAGTGTGGTCTGTCAAATGAGTACTTTTCTGGCTTCTGGTTTTTAGGCGAATCGATTGCAAACCAAATTAGAACCATAAACGCGGTAGTTATTTCAAGGATTCTCCTCCTGACGTGAGGGTTACAAGTCCAACCAGCTATTTGGGGAGGTAGTTAATTACCATAATTCCGGAGCATAATTTTCTTCACGATGTGTGATGGTCTCACCTACATGATTGCACAGGTGTTTTATAAGTTTAAGACCCTCAAAAACCACTTAATTATTTTACTTCTTCAAGGTAATATTTTGTATCTTTGATATTGTTTGGTAGCTAGAAGATGCAGTATGATTTAAAACTAGCAAGAGTAAGCAAAGGGCAAAAGAACTTGGGTCTCCAGTGCCAATGATTATATTAGATTTGATCAAACCGGTAAGTCAATAATGACCTTGAACTGTAATTTAGGAAGGAGATTCTTCAATAAGAAATTACTCCTGGATGAAGTAGCAAATTATATAGAATTGTGGGATTTTCCACATGTTTTTTTAAGAACAGAAAAAAATAGGGTACATGGAATTGAATGACCTTGTACTCAAGTTGTCCAGGTATGATCTTATTGTTGTTATTTTGGTTTTGTTTTGTGGTGGGGAGATGGAGGAGGGGGAGGAGTAGAATGAAGATGAGAGAAAGCATCACTGGACAGAAATGAGAAGAGTGATGTTCATATCCTCATTCCGCACTGCCTGGGATATCCAAATACAATGTGGACGGTAGCTACACAATGACAAAATTACATCAGCTAGGAGCATACAATTCATCTATACCTAAAACCATTTGATTATTAACATTAATTTTATCTTAGTATTTCCTTGCAGCATCTCTTCCAAACAGGAACAGATTTACGGTTTTCATTTTACTCACAAGGAAGCTAAGGTAGGAATGCAATGAACACTTCTGAAATGAATTATTTACACAAAAGAGAATTCCTAAAAATGACTGAAATAATTCAGGGCATACGAATCTATATATCTAAGGCTAGGATACCTTCCCCAGGAAAGGCCTGAAGCCTTACTTAAGAGGAGAGACAGGGAGAAGAGACTGCCTTGCATTATGTGTGTGGAACCTGGAACTAGGGTCCCCCCTTGAGGGAGGGTCCCCCCTCCCTGGCAGGTCATCCAGAAAGCACTGGCATGCCCTTTCCCAGGGTGCGAGATCAGAAAGAATGCCCAGAATCCCCTCTCCTCCCTCGTCCTGGCATTTCAAGTGTGAAAACCCTCCTTATGCCCCCACATTCTGATCTCGCGACCCCCCACCAAGCCCCACCTAGATGAGGGTGCAGTAAAAGAGAAATGCTTTTTGGACCTAAGTGGTCCTTCCACCCGAGACACGAGCCCTGCAAGGGTCCCCAGTCCCCATAGATTACCCCTTGTGAACTCCCAGCTACTCGCTGGTGTATATGAGGGATTATCTGTTATAGATAAAACTGAGAGTTTAATTTAAAGCAGCGGTATTTCTGGCCATGAGCTTCTGGAGTTGGTCTCTTTTTCACCCACACCCAAGGCTTCTATCAGCTTCGACAGCTGTAAAATGAGCCTCATGGTGAGGACTTTAGGGTTAAAGGAGTAATGCATTGTAAAGCACGGACCACAGAGCTGGCATGGAGAAAGTCCTCCAAACCTGATAGCTACTGTTGCTGTTGCTGTTGTTGGATGTGCAAGATATGAATGCCCGTGTGCAGGGTACATGTGCGTGTGTTTGTCTCTGAGTGTGTATATGGGTGGGTACGTGTGTGCGCGTGAACGCACATGTGTGCGTGCCTATCCTCCAAAGAAGGATAAGAACTGGGAGACAGAGAAAGAGAGAGAGAGAGAGAGAGAGAGAGAGAGAGAGAGGAGAGAGAGAGAGAGGAGGGAGTAAGCAAGGTGAGAAAGAAAGAAAGAAAAAAAGAAATGTCCACATTCTTGGCTCCTGTCCCTCTTCCACAAAGCGGGCAACCTCTGCGCCCTTCCCCACTCACACCCTTCAACTGCGGCGCCCTCCTACGGGGGGTGAGGTCCCAGCCAGTGGATGCTGTCCTTTCGTTTTTCAGATCCCCTCCCCCTTATTTGTATCTTACAGCGAAGGAGCCAGAGGAGCAATGTTCCACGGGGGTTGAGATGAAGCCTGTCAGACAGCATCAGAGCTGAAAATTACAGCTGATTAAAGGAATGAAAAACCTCCAGGATCATTTGGTATTCTCGCAATTGACAAGTTGAGGGGCTACCCCTTTAAATCGCTGCTGGGTCTCCCGGCTGCGAGATGGAGCTTTTTCTGGAACCCTGTTTATAACCCTGAGAAACAGAAAGGAGTGAACCCGCAACCTTTTATGGAGCTTTAAAAGCTTTGTTTTCCCTCTCCGGTGTTTTTTAATCTTAAAAACAAAAGCACTCGGAAACTCGTGTTCGAGCATAAACAGCACCTCCTCCTAACCCAGGTAAAGCTCCCAAAGCCTCGGAAGCGGGTGGGCTGCGAATAGTGCAGCTGCACTCCATTTTCCTGGGGGCTAAAAACGCTGCAAAGCCCCGTTTCCTTTCCTCAAGGAGCCTAGGAAATGATCTGCTCCGCGGTGGAAATAAAAATGTGGGGTTGGCACTTACCGGCGGTCACACTAATGTAATGCCCTCTAAAAAGCCCGCGATAACCGTGCTCACGGCCATTAAACTTCAGGGATGCGACGCAAGCTGGCAGGGACGCCGGCCTTCGGAGCCTGTGCCGCGCGGCCTCAAATCTTCCCACTACTTGCTGTGTTTTCTGTTTGCTGCTCTTTATGGGAGCGCACGTTTTTATTTTTTTATGGATGTTAAAACATTTATAACTGTACAAGGTCAATGCAGAAAGGCTTGCCTCGAAACTGAACCGGCGCAAGCAGCCACAAGGGAGGGATTAAACCTAGGAGTTAGAGTGAGCATCGCGCGTGGGCGGATGCCGGTTCCGGAGGCGGGTAACAAAATGGCGGCCGAGAAGAGCGGAGCCCACGCACCGGAAAGGGTTGTTGGGCTAACTTGTGGGCAAGGCCAGAGTAGTGGGGAGAGGTTCCCAGGCCCTGGCCTGCTGACCTACGGGGTTGCCGTTCTGGCTCTTTCCAGTCTGCTTCTACTCACCAGCTCCCACCCCCAAGTCCTCCCCAGTTACCTTACTCTCATCCTCCCTTCCACAGATCGCCTTTGTCTTGTCCTCTGAGTCCTGCCAGGACCCAGAGGAGCAACGTGTCTCAGAGACACATGGAACAGCACTTGGAGACATCTACCCCGAGTCTCCTATAGTTTGGTACCTGTGTGATAATTGATAGATTTATCATGAAAAGATGAGGATATTCATTGCAATTTTCTTCAACTTCTAAACCAGCTGCAAAGAGTTACCTCTGGTTAGCCTTTAACCCCTATTCCGGGAGGTAGGACCTCAGTTGTTGTAAGTTAAGGTCTCGGGAAAAATCAACAAACCCAGTGAGTTAACTAACAGGGTTGTTTGGAATCATGAGAATATAGTGAACTGAAGAGGAGAACGGAGAGTAGTCCTGTTTAATATGCCAGATTTCTATAGCCATAGCCAATGCATGTGAAGAAGGTTTTTGAGAAGAGTGGGAGTTTCTCTTCCTCAGTTCTATAATTTACTACCTGGGCAACCAAGCACAATTCCATTTGTCTCTCAGATTGCTAGCCTCCTCCTCTGTAAAATGGGGATAAGCCTACCTGCCCCGTCAGCACTAAGTACAGCACTATGCAGACATTCGATATTGTTCTCTTTATCCAAAGGCAAAATAAGTAACCTTCTAGAAAGAATGCTGGTCCCAAAAGCAAAGACCAGCATCCTAATATCTGCTCCTTCCCTGATTGAATTAACCTGTTTATCTCCAGTTCATTATCCATAAAATGGAGTCATATGCCAGCCCCATTGTTTTACAGAAAACAGAATAAAGTATTATTGATGGAAACGCTTTGAAAAATGCCAAATACTGCACAAATGTGCGGTATCGTAATTCCTACTATGCAATAGAAGCATTTCATAAACATTTTCTCCTCATGTTGGAATCTGATATCTTTAGGCATTGTTCTCTTTAAAACATGATATTGCAACCACATAAATATGTGAACATTTAGCAGTCTTCTGATGATACTTTGGAGTCTCAAAATATCAAGGTATTCATTCACAGATTTCTCATCTCAAAATGACATATCCTCTGGTGGCCTTCCTTCTAGGATGAGTCACAGGCTTCGAGGCAGTGTCTAGACCACACCAACTGTTCATTTGAAGAGCAAGAAGTACTGATTTTTGCCTATGTCCCTGGAAACGATGAACTTCACTGATTACAGTTACTAAAGTCGTCCTTTCAGTGAATGGTCTTTCTATTGGAAATAGAAATGTGTGGCCCCTGAGAGACACCCCGAGATTGCAGAAATACTCACGCCCTCAGGAGGGGTCATTCTAACTGAACAGAAGGACCCACATACAAAGCAGACATTAAACATTGCTGTCATGTGTACAAGACCAGCCTTCGGCTGGATTTTTTTTTTTAAACTATAAACCACTTTCAGAAGGATAAATTTGTTTCAGCACCCATGATAATTATTGGCACTATTCCTAAATCCTCAAACCTTTACCTGTTGCACTGGAAGATACATATGGGATTGAGGATAATAATTTATGCCCAGCTTTTTTCCTCTTTTGACTTTAGTTTTGATATCACATCATGATTCAAAGCTTGGTGCACCATAAATTTTCTCCAAATGTGTAGTAATTCCTAGGTGCAGTCTGAAGTTATGATTCATTTATACTGGAGTGACAGCATAATACCTAGGTGTCAGAATCCATTAAAACTGTTCAATGTCTTCTGTTTATTTTTAGAACCAATTGAGACTTAACTGATGGTGAAAAATATACAGTCAAGTGTGTTTACTTCACCTTTACAAAGAATCCGTTATAGTCCCAATTAATTTGTTATTCCTGTCACAACAGGTACTGGATACTTCAAAACTGTCATTACTGTTTCTGCCTTTCTTTTGAGGTCTTGTGTTTATTTTTAACCCATTCAGAGGTATCTGCCTATTGTGAGCTAAGGATTTCAGTGTGTTGTGAGAGAGAGAGAGAGAGAGAGAGAGAGAGAGAATAGTACGTTCTGAGGACAACATAACCTGATACAGATCCTGCCCTAGAAATCTTTTTCTTATTGACAAAGTGAGGTGTGCCTCTTTATACTAACTTTAAAGACTGCTCTCAGAGAATATGGGGACCAGTCCCAGTGTGCTAGCCCAGATAGACAACAATGGCATTTGAGATGTTCTAAATGTGATAGTTATTGACATCAGGGTATTTTTTTTGCCTCTGTAATAAATATTGTCCTTTATTATTTATTTCTGAATATTTTGTATATGTGGGTTTTTTAAAGATTTTATTTATTTATTTGACACAGAGAAAGAGAGATCACAAATAGGCAGAGAGGCAGGCAGACAGAGAGGAGGAAGCAGGCTCCTTGCTGAGCAGGCAGCCCAATGCGGGCCTCGATCCCAGGACCCTGAGATCATGACCCGAGCCGAAGGCGGAGGCTTTAACCCACTGAGCCACCCAGGCGCCCCTGTATATGTGGTTTCTAATGAAAAGTCTGCAGTATGTGGAGAAGAGTAGCTGTTAGCTCTTCCAGTCAAAAATTAAGTCCTGTTGTTATTCCTTGAAGGAATGAATTAAATTTGTGAGCAATTATTATTTTTGTAACCTGAAAACATAAAAAATTAAAAACTGGGGTTTCATAATAAGCATGAGAATGATCAGAAATGGTATGCACGAGATAATTTACATCATAAAAATTCCCATCTGTACTCAAGCCAAAAATGACAAAATGACTAAAAGTAAATGAAGACGTAGGTGGGTGAGACCACCACCTACCTCTTACCTGTAATTGCCCCAGGAAGTTGGCGGTACATTGCCATTACTAAACTGTGATTAGAATCTGCTGTGATCACTCCATGGCACAGAGTGCTCCTGAGGGTTAAGATACTGCGAGGCTCACAAGTGGGCACTCAAGGATCAGACCATCTTGGTCTAAGCCTGGTTCGATTCCTGGCTTTGATTTGAACTTAGCTATGTGTCCTGGAATAGGCTCCTGAATCTCTCTAAATCTCAGAATACTCTTCAAAAATAGGAATGATAATATTTCTGAACTTCTGGGAGTTCAGTGAGAATTAAATACCATAATGTATTGGAAGCACTTGACACAATTCTGGGCATATGAGAAATTCATAGTGTGTGTAGGTTACTAATGTAACTATTATTGGTAAGAATACTTACTGGGGAAAATATGAGGTCTAGTTGACCTGAGTGGAAAAGGTTTGAGGATGTCATGGGCCAGAACAAACCAATAAGCTCTGCTCTAAAAGACAAGCAAAGAGCTAGAGAGACCTCTTAGGATGGAAGTGAGAGCTAGGACGTGAAGCAGTGTTGTGGGCTTAGAACAGGGGGCAGAGGTGCCTTCTCTGAGGTGGGAAGGTCACTGAGGAGAGGTCAACAGGGAGATGCCGCCCATTCTGAGGACCTCCTTGCCCTGGAGATGGCCAGCTTTCTGGTCCAGAGGCCACACAGTGTCAGACTTTTCCAGTGACTGGGCCATAAGGCAGATGTATTGTTGCCATTACCTCTGACTGAATCAGACAGGAGGGCAAGGAACTGACACCAGAGAACTTATTCCAGGCAAATCTATATGCATCTCAAGCTCAGTTGATGAGAATTTATTAATGAGAATTTACTTATGGCTTACTTCTCTGCAAAGATTTGAGATGATGTAATATAAGCTTTAAAAGAAAAAAAAAAAAGGACTGAAGCTAAGAGAGAATGGAGGTGGAGGAAGCCAGAGTAAACCCTAAAATTTGTGATGCCTGAGTACACAATTTGGCTTTGAGCTTCCTGGTAACCAAAGCAAAAAAGTAAGGCCATTTGGCTTTTAAGAAAGTATGTGGCATAGTAATTCTTCCAGGAAGCCATGGTACTTCGACATAAAATTCTGGAAGCTATGTCATGCATAAGGATATCTAGAGGAGCTATTTTTTCATTGACACATGATAAGCAATGTGCCCTATGTAAAGATTCTTTTAAAAATTTCCAGTGTTTTCTCAGCCAAACTAAGGAGTTAAGAGAAATACTAATCCCACATTCAGAAAAATAAAGGAGGGAATGTACCTAGAAGTAGCTAGAGAAGTCTGAGAGGTGAGGAATAGGGAGCTGATGAAGATAGACTCGATGTTGACAGAGCTGAGGAGAACTCTGGTTGTGGACCTCTTCCCACCTGGCCTATTGCTTTCCACAGCAACAGAATGAAGAAAGGTCTGAGGAAAGACATAAAGGAGTCAAGTATAGTAGAATGTAAACGACTCAACAATATAGCAGTTAGGGTCAATTCATATTGGCAGTTGGGAGAGCTCGATACATGTGAACGGCAATCTAGTCATATAATTTTTGATGGTGAAAAGTAGCTAAAGAGTATCATGAACTAGTAAGAAAGCAAATCACTTCATGTTTTCCAAGAAGTTATATTTATGTGTAACCAGATCAGGGAACAAATTCGGTTTTGATTTTATGGCACTGAGTACCACTGGATTTACTTCCTAAATATTGATTGTACGTATCAAGACAGCTCTAGCTTCTCTGTCTCCACACGTGGCTCTTGAGTTCAGGCTCCCAGAATCTCTGACAACATCTAGAGCAATGGCCGCCTGTCTCCAATCTGGTGGCTCAACTCTCTGGTGTCCTTGCTATCATCCTTCAGAAACACAAAGATGGTCATGTTGTTCTGAGACTTAAGGTCCTGCACAGCTTGCGAGAAGCTCCAGCAGGGGCATTTCTGAGAAATATAAAGAAAGTACTGTACAGTTTGGGATTTGGCTCTTTTCCCAAATAGGAGTTTCAGTTCTGTCTTGCCATGGCTCCCTAACCTGCTCCTCTCTGTGCATGCCTGGAAGGCCCTTCCTGCAAGGATCGCTGGGCAACTGGCATCCACCCTTCCAGACTCCAGCTAAGTACCATCTCTTCTCTGATGCTCTTTGTGACCTGTGGTCTCTTCCATCCCTTTGCCAGCTCCTGGACAGCAACTTTTTACAGCAGTAATTACTTTATTTTGTAATTATTTATAAATATGTCTGGCTTCCTCACTTAAATTCTTTGAGAAGAGGAAAGATCTGAGTGCCTGATAATAAGTGTAGGTTCTTAAAAGTATTGGTTTAATTCATAAAGGAAGTAATATTGACCTAATGGTATTACAAATAAGCATGAGATTGTACATTTGAATTCAACTTTTGGTTCACTGCGAAGAGAGAGTGTTTAAGTGCCATGTATTTCCAATATAGCTCTCCTAATCAGGGGTGTCAGAGCTCATTAGCTGTATAGAGTCCTTGGGGAAATTGGCATAGCCAAGAGGACTTATTCTAGAAGAATCAGGGAATGTATTAATAGTGCTTCTGTCTCTTCATTCTTGGTATACTTCATATATCAAAGAGATTACTTACAGTCATGTGACCTTGGGTGGATTTCTTAACTTCTCTAAGCATCAATTTCCTTTCCTATAAAATGGGGATGACTAGAGTATCTTTCTCATAGGACTGTGATAATTAAACTATATAACATGTACAAAGTTCTCAAAACAATGCTGGCACGTAGTAAGTACCATGGACTGAACTGTGTCCCCCCCCCCAACTCCTATGTTGAAGCCTTAATCCCCATTGTGACTGTATTTGGAGACAGGGCCTATAAGGAGTTAAAGTTAAATGAGGTCACACTGTACTTGATCTTAGCCAAAAGGCTGAGAAGCGATAGGTTAAATAAGGTCAAGGTGGGGGGGTGATGGGATGGGATTAGTGTCCTTATAAGAAGAGACACAAGAGAGTTCTGAGTTCTCTCTCTCTCCCTCTCTCTCCTTCCCCCATACAAGGACACATACAAGGACATATACAAGCCATCTATAAGCTAGGGAGATAGCTCTCACCAGAAACCAAATGGGCTGGCATGATCTTGGACTCTTCTACCCTCCAGAACTATGAGCAATATATTTCTGTTGGTTAGCTTCATCAACCAATCTGTAGTATTTGGTTATCGCAGCCTAAGCAGACTAAGACAGTGAGCCCTTAGTAAATGTTGGTTACTATTATTATTATTTTTATTATTTGATACCGTAGGTCTCCCACCAAAAGGTTCTCAAACTCTTCTAATGTGTGTTTTCTTTTGCTTGGCAAACTACCAAAGGGTGGGGGGAAGGCCACCCAACCTTTTTCACTGCTATGGTTTCTAAGCAGATTTTAACATTGGATTTCAAACAGTAGAAATGAGCAGTGCTATGCCCATTTCTTCAGGTTTCCAGCTTGAGACCATCAGGCAGGTGATGAAGGTTTTGTGTTTCCTGTGCACAGCAGAATGTCCCAGCTGACGGCAGAATATCCTTTCAATTTTGAATAAAATGAGTGGAAGATATCTGAGAAATTTCTGATCTTTCTGCTTGAGTGAATACCTGTCATGCTTCTTACATCTACTGAAGCAATTAACACACACAAAGCTATATTTGCTAAGCCAGTGCTCCCCAATGGGGGTGTTAGCTTATACCAGTGAATAGCAAAGAGCTCTGAATTTTTCAGCAAACTAGTTTTTCCCTGAGCTCCTGTCCAGACAGCCATGGAGCAATGCCTGCATATGTGCTCAACACCTCTCTTCTTCTTTATGTTACTTCCCCCACTGTCGGGACTACCTGTCCGCCTGTGAGCCCCGCCACATCTCAGCCCTCTCCTATCAGCTTAGATCCTGTCCTTTGGCTTTGAATCACCCAGGGGCTCCCCACCCTTGCTGCATGTCCCCTGAGGAAACTTCTAAAAAAAGGCCCAAGCCTAGGACCAACCCCATAAGAATCATATCAGAATCTGTGAAGGAACACGGGTCGTGATGGTTTGAATATGCTGAGAAGATCTGAGACCCCCAGAGAAAGAAGCCCTAGTCGGTAAGCTCAGCTCCATCCGAATCTTGTATTCGAGTTCTGCTCTGTAACTTCATCTTGTCTCCCAGTTTGAATAACAGGTTCTTGGTCTTGTATCTCTCTGCCTCATTTATTTGCCTGATGACCAGGTTTCTACACCCAAAGTTCTCCTGTGGTGATGCCCTGCCTCATTCTTCCTATCCATCCATCCATCCATCCATCCATCCATCCATCCATCCATCCATCCACCAGCCCCTCTCTGGGACTAGAGGCGAGGCCCTGAACCCCATTCTTAATGAAAAGATCACTTCCACTGCCAAACACCCTGATGCTGGTTCAAGGCCTACCTGTTGACACAGCCTCAGCTGCTTGCTCTGAGGTGCCTGCTCCCCCCTACCCCAAAATGGTCTAGCAGCCAGCGTCCCTCTTTCTGGCTTGACCCTCCTTCATCCCCTGTCCACATGTCATCTGAACACCATGCTACTTCTGGACTAGATGGAGTTCCTTCCATCAGCTATGGGTTTTCACATCACTAACCTGATTACATTCAAAGGATTTTCTTTTACTCTGAGGTCATGTCCTTTCTCACTTTTTGGTGTTATAATGCCCTTTCTTTTAAGGAATAATGGTGATAGTAGATAGACAATAGCACCTTGGCAAAAATTGTTTTAAAAAGGGCAAACTTATAACTGCTCATGTTTCTTTGGCTTTTTTTTCTTTTAACTTATTGAACCAAACCAAACCAAACCAAAACAAAACAAAACAAAAACCCTCCAGACTAGGAACCATTGAGTTAGCTGATCTCAGTTTCTCTTTACCTCCAAATGGTGGTTCAACGATGGTGGACATGCCTGGCTCCTGGATCTTAGGACCTCTCTCTCCATGTGAACCATCCCACTGCCTACCAACCACCATGGCCCTTCTCAAATACTCCCTTCTCAAATCATGACTGCCTGAATTGTTTGCAATCCCTCCTATCAGTTGTTTTGGATCAAGTTCTCCTTCCAGCAAGCAACCCAAGAGAACAATATTATTAGTGATACTTGGTAGGGGCAGAGGTTTTACAGCTAAGAGGCACTTGAGATCATCTAGCTCAGTGGCTCCCAAGTCTGGGGATTTCATGGTCCAATAAGTCAAAAAAATATATATAGTGAACAAACACACACACAAACACACACACACACACACACCAGTAACTTTGGGGCACTTATGAGGTTGTCTGTCTTTTATATTTTGCCAAGACGTAGTTGCCATCTACTATCACCATTGTTTCTCAAAAGAAAGGGAACTGTAACATCAAAAAGTCAGGGCAGACATAATTTCAGATTAAAGGCAATCCTTTGAAGGTAATCCATTTAGTGTTGTGAAAAACTACCAAGAGTGTCTTTTTTTTTGGTCTTATCTCGATGCATACTGGTGAGAACTTAGTTCTTAGGACTAGCATTAGTTCCCAGATGGATGTTTAGGAATATTAATTAAGTTCAAATCCTACACTTAACTAGGGAGGAAACTGAGACAGAAGGGGTTTCTTCTCTCCCCCGCAGGTCACCCAGCTGTTCAAGCAACAGAAGCTGGGGTAAACTGCAGCTGCCCTGACTCCCAGACCAGACCACTGGCCTCTCCACCGCCTCTTGACTGAATGGCCCTTGTCTCTCCTTGTTATCCTCTTTTTCTTTTGAGAGAGTATTTCTTCCATGGGCCCTTACTCTCTGTGCTGGTAAGATGTTCCTCTGACATTTCTCATTCCCTGCTGCTTCAACTAAAATGATGAACAGGAATAAAAGGGAAATAATAATAGTTTTCATTCATTAACTGACCACTAAGTGATAGGTGCTGTGTGAGGCATTTTACAAATGTGAGTTTTAATCTTTTAATAAGCCTGAAAGGCAAGTAATAGGGTCTCAATTTTTCAGGTGAGGAAACAGAGGCAGGGAGGTCACTAGGCCGCAAATTGTATTCTAGGCAATGTCAAAGGCCTGACTTAAAAATCAGGTCTCCTTTATTCCAAAGCTTGCTTTTCTATGCAAGAGTTTCTATGTCATCTTTCCTCTCTTGGAAGCAAGAGTAGGAAGCCTGAATCAATGACTCGGTTCTAGAGTCTCAGCTTCTCGCTATCTTTAAAAATATCTATAGAATCACTGGCATACTTCTAACTCTTCAGCTTTTTGGACTTTCTTTTCTCTTGTTAATATAGAGCGCCCAATACCCACACCCATAATTCTTGCCTCATGATCCCAAGTACACCCTGGAGATCCAACAGGGTACCGTTGATCATGTAAACCCAGCCCTTACTCTGCCCTTAATAAATTAAAGATGTGGCTAAGAAAACTGAATCTGTGTTTGAACATAATGATCTTGGTGATCTCTGAAGGTTCCCACAGACAGTCCTCGTGTCCCTCTAATCTGCATATGTGTACACTGATTAGTACTTCTTATCTGGCCCCGTCCAGCCAATACAGCCTAATCACTGCAAAATGAATGCTGGTACATGCTTTAATTCCCAGGTTATCTTATTATCTAGAGATATTTGTCCTTATTATTGTTATTCTGGGGAGTCTGTGTCAGAAAACAGGGACTAATTTGACAATTCTGGGAAGAAAGATTGAGAACTGGGCTGGCATGAAAATCACTGAAATTCCTTGGTTCAAATTCATACAGAAATTATTCTTTTGGAGATCCAGGGAGAGAGGCATAAAAAGAGGTCCATTTGGAATCCCAGCTCCAGAGTAAACCAAAAGATACAACACTACATTCTTGTGCTAATAGGCAGAGGCATCTAATTTCCTGAAGGGAAAGGACTAGGTCTTATTTATCCTTGGCTCCCAGCACACCTAGCATAGTGTTCAGCACCTAGAAGGTGCTCAGTAAGTATGAAAAAGAAAAGAGGTATTTCTGAAAAAAAGATAACTAGCACTGGAAAGCAATTGAGAACTGGAAAGCACTGAACACTCACCAAATCCAGAACCAAAGGAGTCTGTCTGGAGAAACCAATTTGACACAACCTCATGCCATAGCTTCCTGTGGCTGCTGGGACAAACTACCGTCAACTGGGTGGCTTAACCCAAGAGGAATTTTTCTCTCACAGAAGCCTGAAGTCAAGGTGTTGATTTCCAGAGGCTCTCGGGGAGACTCATTCCTTGCCTTTTCTGGCTTCTGGAAGCTAAGGATAGTCCTTGGCTTGTGGTCACTCATTCCAATCGAGCCTCTGTCCTCCTATGGCCTTGTCTTCTCCATGTCTTCTCTGCTCTGTCCACCTGGATAATCCAGAATGATCTTATATCGACCTCTTTAACTTCATTATAACTACACAGATCCTTTTTCCAAACAAGGTTACACTCACAATTTCCAGGATGCAACACAATCTTTTGGGGAGTTGTTATTCAGACCGCTACCCCTCATGGAGGCCAGACTTTACAAGGATCTGAAACTCAGGTTCAAACATTGACTGGGCTGTGTTTTACTGGGCTGTAGAGAAAAAGTATTGCAACAGGAGAGAAGTGAAATGAAGAGGTATGTATAAGGGGGATAATATTTCAAAAACAATTAAGTTTGGGCTTCCGTCCTCCCTCACGTGCTAGTCTCACCCACGGCTTCTCGAGTATAGGCTCTGGGAAACGCAGAACATGACAGGAGAGTTCCCCTGCCTGGGACAGGAAGCAAATAGCCTTCCTCTTTCAGGCCTCGAGGGCCTCCTAGGGGGAATGAAGAGGCCCGTATCTTCTGTCTTCCCCATTCTAGGCCCAAGTCCTGCAGAGGAGAAATGTGTTCGACAAGTCTAGGGAAGCCAAAGGCAGAGGCTTTCTCCACTTCTCTTGTGGGAATGGGGAAGAAGACCACCTCACAGGATGCCTTCTCCACAGCCAGAGGCTGTGGCAAGGCCAAGAAAAGGAAGCACCCAAGTTAGTCCTTTCCGGCTGCCAGATGTGTGGAAGAGCCTCATGAGATCTCTCCCACACCACCAGAGGACATGTGCCAAGACATGGATCCTCCCTGAGGAGCCACCCCAGTGGAGGCAGAGGAGCCCTGAAGTCCCAGTCTGTAGGGCAGCCTGCTGAGGCTGGGAATAAATGGGGGCAGCAGCCAGACTTCAGGGCATGCGCGGAACTTATTTTTTTTTTTTAAAGATTTTATTTATTTATTTGACACAGAGAGATCAGATCACAAGTAGGCTGAGAGGCAGGCAGAGAGAGAGAGGAGGAACCAGGCTCCCTGCTGAGCAGAGAGCCCGATGCGGGCCTCGATCCCAGGACCCTGAGATCATGACCTGAGCCGAAGGCAGAGGCTTTAACCCACTGAGCCACCCAGGCGCCCGAATGCGTGGAACTTATAAGAGCGAGGTGTACCCAACCTGCCAGACGGCGGTGGAGCCAAGCAGACAGACCACAAGTTCATCAGCCACAGAAGTCAGCACCTGTGCCAGCAGGATGCCCAGGGACTTGGGATAGCCGTGTCTTAGGAACTAGAGGACAGAACTACGGCCTGAGCCTGTCATTCCAAGACTCCTTCCTCCCCACCACCAGACGTTGGGTAAAGTCTTCTCTCCAGACACCCACAAAACTGTACCAGAGAAGCACAGGAAGAAGAACAGAAAGCCAGAAAATGCACAATATGTAAACCATCTATTGAAGTTGTTGCTTGGGATTGAATTTAACGGTTTGGACTTAGATGATCTCCACACCCACTCTGCCCTGGTGATAAGGTTTGGAGTGCATAAAAAAGATCGCACTAGTCATAAAAAAAAAATGGGAAAGCTAAATTTTCTTGGCACCTTTGTGAGAGCTGGTTGCCAAGCAATCATCTACAATCGTAAAGGCAAGTCGAAATTACCTTAAATATTTGAAAAAATTATTTTTCAGCCTTCAGACCAAACATCAGTAGTTTAAGATCATTAGTATAACCCCATCCTTACCACCAGGGAGATGGGAAAATATAACCTTGCAGAGTTAGAAAAGGATCAGTTCTCTTCCCCAACAAGCTGTGTCCCCAAACCATCTTCTACTTCATTTCATTTCTATTTCATTCCATTCACTATCCAAGCTTACAGCAGACCTCCTTTAGAGGAGACGCTGTCCTGGGATAGAAGATGAATAAATCAAGATCTCTCCCCAGAGCACGCAACTATTATCCACAGCCCTTCCCAAATGCACAGCCCAAAGACTCGTTAAGCTTGTCACACCTCTGAAAAGCCAGTCATCACTCTCCTCTTCATTAGATAATTGCTGTGTAATCAAATATTTAATGAAGCCCTCCATTTCTGTGGAGATTCTGTCTGAACCCAACATTTACACTTTTGATGATTTTCTTGACAATATTTTGTGGTCCATTTATTTACAGAGAAACCTGCCTTCATTTATAACAGACAGAATATTTAGGTCACTCCAAGCATTTTTATTTTTTTTGTCTGATTACTAAAAAAAGGACCACATGGAACAGGAAATAGCTAGATAAATAATGCACTGAAACCTCTTACAGGTCAACCATTTTTAGAATGATTCAGGCTTCATAGTGTTACATTCTAAACAATAGGAGGTGAAGGCTCAGTGCTACGCTCAATTATTATTTAGATATGAATTTCTCCTTCCTATTAATGGGTGTTACACTGCGAAATTCATGCTTCTCATCCTGAAATAATTACTCCCTCCATGATGAACGTTATTATTAACGATCCATTTTAATACAATTTAAATACCCCCCCCTTTTATTCCCCACCCTGCTTCCAAGTCAGGCTAAAACAAAGGGTGGACCAAGCCTATAGCAGCTGCCTTCTCTGAGAAGGAAGAGAAAACTGGATTTACTATGGTTGAAAATACCACAACAGTCCCTCCAGCTTCTCCCCTGTCCTTTCCGTGTGGAAACCCCAAAGCACCTCTTTCAAAGCTTCCTTCCATTGTAATGCCGATGCCCCCCACACTAGGAGCCTGGAAGACACAGAAACAAGCCACACAGATTTTTGTGCGAGTGCAGTTATGGTCTATCATTATTAAATGTCTCTTGGTGGGCGGGAGAGGCGCTTCCTCCCCAAAAGCCATTCATCAGCCCTCGGCGCGCCGCTCACACCTGACCTCAGAAGCAATAATGCCACATCAAGCAGGCCAACTACCCTGTTTAGCAGCCGAGCAGAGAGCACAGGCTGGCTCCAAGATTAAGTACGCTGCTGCGGGCTTCCATTCCCAGGAGCAGCTGGGGCTGATGCCATATTGATTGAGAAACTTTGCAGGGAAGTATCACCACCAACAACAGCCCGGTCAAGGACCCGCGCTTCAGGAGCAGGAACACCCCGTGGGGCGCGCGGCGGGGCCGAGGGGCGGCTCTCCTGATGTGTGAGCACAGGCTGAAGAAGGTTTCCGAGGAAGGCAAGAGTGAGACCCTGCAGTGGAAATGACATTTAAGCAAGTCCGCGTGGGAACAGAATGAGAGACAATGATGTAATTATCTATTCCCCAGCTTCCAACTGGCGCGAAAACCTGTCATCTCCCCGTGTTTGTATGTTCTCCGAGCCTTCCGCTTCTGGCTTTTCATGCTTGTGGGGGGCTACGATGTCTAAGCCCAGGATGCAAACATGGGCAGCGTTCTAGGTAAACAAGAAATAAATAATGCCATATAACAATAAGCAAACCATTTTAATTCGAGAAAGAAAAAAAGGGGACCTTCTGGCATATATTCCCTCATACCCTAAGAAACATTTCGTTTTACTTTTTACCAAGTGAGCACCAAATAAGAGAAATAAACAATTCATATCCCAAGCCTATTTTAATATACAAGTTGTATTTCTCGACAAGGTAGGGCTTGTGAAAATGGTCCTGGGGGCTGGGACAAGCCCTTGTACCATGGAAAGGAAAAATGCTGGATACCAACTTCAGGCAGTAAAACTCGGACACCTGCGGGGAAATGGCATTGCTCCTGGTGCTGATTCACTCCTGTGTAAGCGAGCCTGCACACGCGCGCACACACACACACACACACGCACACACACACATGCATGCACCCTGGCACACATTTGATGTGACTGTTCTAGAATTCTCATAACACATGCATGATGGATGGGAAGCTACTCTGTTCACACCCAGAGTCTATTCTCTGGGAAGAAGGTGGCGATTCTCCTTTCAGTGTTTCTGCTAATGCTTCTCTGACCTCCTTTCTCACCCTCCCAAAGTCAGGGTCAGCTACTACCCACTCTGAACTCTTTCTGTCCTTTATACATATATCTATTATCATGCTGCACAATGACTTTGTGTTTTCTAATCTGTTTCCCCTTCTAGACTAAGAAGTCCTCAAGAACCAATGTTTTATATTGTTAATTTTTGCTTTCCTAGGGCTCAGTGTGGTGCCCTGCACATAGCAGATGCTCAGTAAATCTGTTGCAAACTCAGCAGTCGAATTGCACATGGTAAATACAGTCATTTGTCCTTCTAATAACTCATCTGTCCTTCTCCTTACCAACAGGACCTCAGGTTTTTCAGGGTAGCAATGTGCCTAGCTAAAAAAAAAAGAAAAAAAAAGAAAAAAAAGGCCTTCACTTCTTGTCAGATTGAAAGTTTACAGTTGAGTCTATCTAGAAAGCTCTCACTTTACTGATTAGAAGAACAGTTCGCTGAGCATCTGACCGCCTGCCCTTCACCCTTGCTTCTTCTTCCAGCATGAACTAGAAATTTGGGGCTGGGAGTGGGGTAGCCAGCCTCAACTTTAACATCTAAATAAGGGTTGTTGGAATATGTTAATGTTTATCAGGTATCAGCAAATTTTTTAAATTAAAAAAAATGACACAAGTAGAAGATTCAAACCAAGACCCAAAAGTACTTTGCTTCTGCAGGGATTTCTGACACCTGTATTTGGTATTTAATGCCAATTCTCCACCAAATGGCTTGACAACACTGACTACATTCTGTAGTGATTGTTGTCAGTTGGGTGACCAGCAACCTCTGCCCTCTGGGTTCTGCAACCCTCATGTCTGTCTCACTGGACAGCAAAAGTCATTTTTTTTTTATAGTCACCAAGCATCCAAGATCTCACTTTTGGCAATGATAAGAAGACAAAACTCAAAGGATCCTTGGGAGATAATCTTTCTGTCATTATTCCAATTTAATTCCCAGATGCTGTGGCAGAGATTGCTAATGGACCCTCGATAGCCATTCCCTTCCCTCTTAGTAGTAAAACACCTCAAGGTTTAGCTGGGAACATGGCAGCCCAGCTAGAGATGATGTGCATTCATGTATGTCCTCCCTGTGGCTGCTTCTGTGCTCCTACAGCGGGGTTGAGTAGTTGTCACAGAGACCATATGGCCCACAGAAGCCTAAAATACTTACTGTCTGGCCCTTCACAAAAAAAGTTTGCTGACCTCTGCTCAAGAGATTGGTATAACAACAACAGGGATGGTAAGAGGGTCTGACTTCATGAAATGCAGCCACTTGACCTCCCGTGTTTCCTGGAAGCTTGGCATTAAGTAGAATGAACTAAACTTCTAGCTTGTTTAAAACACCATTATTTGGTCTCTGTTAAAGCAGTCGAACCACAATCTTGGCTACTACAATATGACCATAGGCCCCTTTTTAAGTATGGTTGAAGGCAAGCTACAGTTGAACGAGAAGAAAAGGCAAAGCTGTTTCTTTCAAATGTCGTTAACCCCTCATACCACTGACATTTCCATGATTGCCTAATGGGCTATTTCCCCAAGGTATGCAAAAGGGACCACTTTTCACTTGCTTGCTCTCTTTCTTTCTTTCTTTCTTTCTCTCTCTCTCTCTCTCTTTCTTTCTTTCGAGAGGAAGGGAGGGGAGGGACAGAGGGAGAGAGAATCTTAAGCAGACTCCATGCCCACCAAGCCCAGAGCCTGACATGGGGCTCGATCTTGCGACCCTGACATCAGGACCTGAGCCCAAATCAAAAGTCTATGCTTAACCAACTGAGTCACCCAGGTGCACGCCATCCCCCCCCCCACACTGTACATTCTTGACAAGCAGAGAATATGATGAAATGCTGCTGGTGGAGGTTATTTTAGTGCTCTAGTGTAAAGCTCTAGTGTAAAGAGAATTGAGGTTGAAGAGAGGCTGTCAGGGAGGCCTTCTTTCTTTCCTATTCCTCACACTCCTGCAGGAGGCTGTTGTGGGAACAAAGCTGACAGCCCCAAGGACAGTCAGGGTCACAGATAATATTGCTTCAGTGCTTACCTTGTGCCAGGCACCATTTTAAGATCTTTACATATGTTAACTCTTTTAATCTTCACATATCCCATGCGATAGGTACATTTATTATCATCCTCATTTTACAGAAAATGCAACCTTCTGAAGGCTAAATAGCTTGTAAGAGGCAGAGCCAGTTTTTGAACCCAGACTCCCTCCAGAGTCTGTATGTAAACCCTTTCTATGTCATTTCTAATCTTGGCAAGAGAGTAATAAGGGCCTGATTCAGGGCTCGTGTGCTGGCTAGAGAAGTGGAAAGGAAGGAGAGATGGAAATGCGAAGAACTCTGTGGAAAAAGACTGCCCAGGCCAAGATGGCGGCATCAGTGGGAGCAAGGAAAGGCAACAAAGGATCTGGAAATAGTCACTCTACAGGGTCTTAGAGGTCAGTGTAATCTCGTGGTTTCAGGCCTGGCTAAGCATCAAAACCAACCAGAGATTTATTAAATACAGATTCCTAGGACCCTTTATAAGATGACCAAACCAGACCTATCCAATCAGTTCTCAAGAGCTAAGGCACTTTTAACAGGGCCCTCCAGACAATTCAATAGCTAGCCTGGCAAAACTTTAAGAGCCCGACACTACCAAGCATTGAGTAATGGGTAGGACTGTTGAATCAATGTGTTGTACACCTGAATCTAATATAATATTTTTGTTAATTATACTTCAATTTTAAAAAAAGGAAAAAAGTCTGAAATGACTAACTTTTGATGAAGATGTGTAACAACAGGTGCAGTGTAATTTGGGATAAATACTTTGGGGGGAAAGGCATAGACCCTATGTTTTAGTATCTACATTCCAGAGTATATAAGCAAGAGAAACTCTTGCACATATGGATAAGAAAATAAGGACAAACAAGAATGCATAAAACAGCATTTTTTTGTGTTAGCAATAAAAATGGAAACAAATGTTCATCAACAGGGGACCAGATAAAGAAATTGTGGTATATTCATGCAGTAGGCCACCAAAGCACATGAGCAAGCATTAGTAAACCATAGTGAGCCACATTCAGCATGGATAAATCTCATCACATAGTGTACAGCGAAAAGAGTGAGTCACAGAAATATATATGTAATATGACTTCACCGTTCAAAAATAAGCAAAACCAAATGATGTGTTTAAGAATATGTCCACACGTTGTAGAATTATAAAGGAAAGCAAAGGAATGATGAAGTTCAGGATATTGGTTATGGGTGGGGGGTATGCTGTGTGTGACTAGGATATGGGGACTTTAAAGATAGTTGGGCATATTTATTACATATACTCATTTGTATGTATGATGGAATTTATAATTTTAAAAATGTAAGAAAAACATGGCAAAGATATACATGTAAGGGTATTTACTCCAACATTTTTTTTTGGTAGCCAAGTGGGAAATTTGAATTTTTATCAGTAGGGGACTGAGTAAATATATTATGATAAATTCATATTATGTGTTAGAGCTATTAAAAGGAAAAATTCCAATTGCTATACGTTGACCTGGAGGAATGTCCACAATATGTTAAGAGAAAAAAAATCAAGTCATAGAAAAACATGTAAGATGTAATCTCATTTCAATAAACAATCACAACAGAACCACCCAACAAAACTCTATATTTATATATGTTTGTACATGCATGAAAAATAAGCATGGAAAGCTAGAGAATGGGGACAGATACACATTTTTCTCCTTTCTCTTTAGAATTGTAATGAGTTTGTAACCAGGTGTATTACCACCCACAATGTGAGGCTACATTTCCCAGCCTCCTTTGCAATGAGTGTGACCATGTAATTTCAGCCAGTAAGATGTAGACAAAATCGTATGCTTAAAGGGAGGTGACTAAGATGGGAGAGATTTCCCCACCTCTTTTTATTTCCTCTGCCTTTCCTCCTTCTGCTTGTAATGTATCGCTGTTGGCTGGAGCTCCAATAGCCATTTTGGATCATGAGGTGACTTTGAGCATGGCAGCCATGAGCTAGGATAATGGAATGGAAGCCAAGGTCCCTGATGACACCATGGAGCCACTATACCAACCCTGGCCATCCTACCTCTGGGACATGGTTTAGGTGTGAGAGATATGAACTTCTATTTTGTTTTAGTTTTCCTCTGGTGTATTGTATTTTTTTTTAAGATTTTATTTATTTATTTGTCAGAGAGAGAGAGAGAGAGAGAGAGAGAGAGAGAGAGATCACAAGCAGGCAGAGCAGCAGGCAGAGGCAGAGAGGGAGGCAGGCTCCCTGCTGAGCAAGGAGCCCCATGTGGGACTCAATCCCAGCACCTGAGCCTAAGGCAGCTGAGCCTAAGGCAGCTGCTTAACCAACTGAGCCACCCAGGCGCCCCCCTCTGGTGTATTTCAACTACACACAACTAAGCGTAATTCTAAGTGATAGCTATGCCAAATTTAACAGTGGTTATCTCAGGGGAGTGAGATTGGAAGCAACTGTGATACAAGAGGATGGATCATTATCAAATTTTTTCTTTATATTTCATATTATTTGACACCTTAAAACAAGAACAAATTACTTGTATAATTAAATTAAAGACTATCTATATAGATGCCTGGGTGGCTCAGTCGGTTAAGCATCCAACTCTTGATTTTCGCTTAGGTCATGATCTCAGTGTCATGAGATCGAGCCCTGCCATGGTTCCACTCCATGATGGGCTGGGTGTAGAGCCTATTTACAATTCTTTCTCTCTCCCTCTCCCTCAGCTCGCAGGGCATGAGCGCACACGCACACTCTCTCTCTCTCTCAAAAAATTAAAAAGTTAAAAAAAGACTATCTAAATAAGTTTTAAAAAGAAAACCTTCCAAGTACATTTGATGTGTCGGATGTCAGGATTGGGAACCTGCTCTCTCCTTTCATAAATGAGAAAACAGAGGCCTGGAGTTCATACAGTGAGTCAACGGTGGGGCTGGAAGTAGAGCCCAATCTTTGGACTCCGACTCCAGTGCTCTTCCTTTCATACCATAACAGAAAGTATTTTAAAATATGAGACCCTGAGAAACCTGAAGTTTGGCAGAAACAATGCAACAATAGCCTGGTTTCCTCATGGGGTAGCCAGGTGGTTAATTAAAAAAATGGTGACTAGACACAAGAGGAGAAGCAGGCTTGAATCCAGATGAATTAATGGTTTTGTTTTAGAGCCTTCTTATGTAAGACTTGGTGTTGGTTTAGTAGCTAAAAACTGCCTACTGATTTAGACATGTGACAAGCTTCCAAACATCAGAAACCTTTTATTTTCTGACTTGTCACAGAGAAAAAAGAACATCTCATCCAAGGGCTGAAATGGCCACTTTCTTCCCTCCTTACTAAGGAATCTTTAAAATTCTCAAGTGTGAAATTACAAGTAAAATTAGATGATCAAACAGTATGACATAAATTGAACAGAATGTAATCTTAAGCACTTAGAGAAGGAAATATAGTCTTCTTTCATTTTCTAAAATGGCAGGCAGCTTAGGATCATAATTTTGCACTGTGATTTCCTACACATTTCTGAAGTTATGTTTTGTTCTCAGTAGATTTTAGCCTCCCAGAAAATGATTTGCATAATGCTTTTTTGCTCAACTGTGGAAACTTAAGTAAGCAAAAAGATAGGACTCTTTCAAGGTTAAAATATAGAAGTTAAGACAAAAATAATTTGAGTACATTCTGATTCAATGCCTTCATCACATGAATCCCCACTGCCTACTCTGCACGGCCCAGTGATTGAACTTGACCATTCCACCCACTCCTTTATTAACTGGGACATCTCTCATCTGCCTGCCTCTTGCCCGCTTCAAACAGAGTTGAGAAAGGTTTTGTAGAAACACTTTGGGGCTTTTTCAAACCATCAGCTCAAAACACGTCAAGAAATGATAGACTTCTTTGCTAAACACTTTTTCCTAAGTTTCTTTCCCATGCACAAAAATGACAAGAGTTACATATACCTTATACAGAAAGCTCTCTCTGTTATTTCTACAATTCTAGAAAATGGGACCAGCTAAATTTCATTGTTACTAATGCAAGATCAATAGCATGTGTTCTATGGAATTCAGAAAAACAAGAAAATACACTGTACTTAGAGTTTTTCTTATTTTCTCTAAAACGTATGTGACTTAATAAACTAAGAAGTTGGAGTACAGAGACATAAGTGGTGGCAACACTTCAACATTTCAGAGAACACATGTCGCTAATGGCCTTTCCACTCATCTCCCTTCACTCGCACACATACCTGTGGGGCTAGCGCATATTGAACTTGAGTATCAGACACCAGAGCCAATTTATAGCAGGTGATAAGGAAACAGTCTTACCTCTGGAAGCAGTTCATTTTTCAGTGCCAAAGGCAAAGTATTTAGTAGGTATTTTATAGGTCATATATCCAATACACCACAGGACATCTGTAGTTGCTCATACTAAAAGTCCTTTGCCAGGGATGAGTTCACATTCTGTGTCTGTGTGTGTGCACGTGTGTAAATGTGTGTGCATTCATGCACACATATGTGTTCATGCACAAAATGATGTCCAGTGGAATATTCTTTGGGAATTCTATAGGTGACAGCGAGGCTGGTTGGCTCTGCACCCTTCTCTGGGAGATACTCAGGTGAGCAACGTATCAGTGCCTTGAGTGCTGAGTTCAAGGACCAACCAGGAGTTCGCTGCCTGACTATGTGATCCCTGCTCATTCCCATCACTCTCTGGCCTCACGTCTCTCGTCGATCGTCCTGGGATGGCAACACTTCCTGCACACAGCTCTCTGGATTGTTTGGCAGTGAGAATAACTGGCAGCAAGCCCTCCGAAGACTGGATAGCATGATGACATCGAAGGTACCCTCATCAAGCACAGACTTGGCAAGAGGAAGTAAACTCCTTGTCCACTGCTTGACAAGACCACCATAAAACCAATTCAGAGTGACTCCTTAGTTAAGGATGATGAGTCATATATGAAAAGTTCTTGATTACATCTCATTTGGGAAAAATGAAACAGGCCCGCCATTTTGTAGTGTCTCTAGGTGCCAAAGACATAGTGTCCACACAGAAGAAAAAGGGCCAGGGGCGCTGGCAAGCCATTTGTTGCCATCCCAGTGTCCCCAGAGGGGCTGCCCCAGAGCCACGGTGGAATGCCTCAGCCCTCTCCCCCGGCCCACTCAGTGAATCACCCCGCTGCAAAGGGTTCCAGCAGTTTTTACGCGAATAAAATAAAAATTAAGTTTCCTGGGCGTACACGGTTTATCACAGTGAGTCTGTGTTAATATTTCCTAATCATAGTGACCTCAGCCTGCCAGAATGCTCAGGCCCCTAATCCTCCCTGTAATGTTTTCTCATTAGCTACGCAGCATAGCCACACCAGCGCAGCCACCAAACACCGCCCCAGGCACCACTGGAATTAATTACGAGAAGAAACACTGCTGTTTTGAATTGTCATCTTGAATTTATCACTTGCCACTTAATGTAACTCATCTGACCTAATACCTCCATCGTGTCACCAGGGGCCTTGGCACGGGTTTCACCAGGGTAATAGCAGGGGGGTTCTGTATACCTAATGTGGCCGAGACGCCAAACACACAGCTGCTGGAGGCCTGGTTAAAATCCTACCCTGGAGGCAAAAGCATGCTAACAATGCCCCTAGCAAATTGCAGATTACCCATACGTCATGTTCTATCTGAAGCTGAGAGTGATTCCAAGGTAGGGCCGATACATCTAATTTCTGCTGCTCGGAGAAGATAATCTTTCATTGCTTTGGATGGAATGGCCCTCCCCATTTGTTTCTCTCGTGCTCTGTTTTTGACCGTAATAATGAAACTGGCTATTCATGTATGAAAGGAAAAGTGACTCTGGGGGGACCTGCATGGCTAGGGCTGGGGCCCTTCTCTTATAAATTCTGAAGAAATTGCTCATTAAATTACTCGCACAAAGAAAGGCAATTTCACCATAGGTTACATTTCCCCAGGAAAAGAGACAGAAGTGTAACCCAAGTTGAAGTCTGTGCGGTACCGTTGCAGGGCTACCATTGACCCTATACTTGTGAGAGGTACCCAGAACAAGCTCTTCAAAAAAATGCACATATAATAAGGAGTTAATGATCTGTTTGGTTTCATTAAGCCTGAGAAATTGCTTCAGGATGAAAAATAAGCTTGCGTGCATGCTCTAAACAAAAGTCCTTCCGATCAATTTTTTTCAGCTGTAAAAATCATATGCTTGAAACCAGCATTTTTCGTTTTCTGCCCATTTTGAATTCACCTAAATGTCATTATTTCAGTTCTGCTGTAGCTTTTATTTCAAAGCATGACATACGCATGTATGCAGGTGGCTATGTGCGTATGTATGTCGATAAATACTAGCCCCTAGAACCTTAGAGACGTAATGACATAATACCATAATGTAAAACCAAAGCATGAAAATCCTACTGATGAAATAATAAGTAAAATAGATTTACTTTGATAATGACAACTCCTAGCCTACTTCATAGACAAAGACATTTCCTTTGGTTATCACACTCTACACCACGCATAGTAAACTTCGGGAGATGTATAATGCAATATAAACATTAATAGTTACACAATTGTGTTGTTTTAGAAAGACTATTTATAGAGAAAATACAAAATGCCTCCCTAAAGTATACTTAGACCTAAGCCACCATAATCTTCCTGCTCATACAGCAGGAAATCTAATACAGCAGCTCAATAAACCTGTAGGAAACAAAGGTTTTATGTAGCATTAAGTGTCACAATATTAAAATGCCCACATTACTTTCAATTGCTCTTATAAGCTTCTTTTTAACAATCCAGAAAGTTGAGCGCCATTATGAGAAGAATACTGTCCTACGTGGGAAAGGATAGGGAAGGAGAAACAAAACCCTTGCCCCTTCACCCGTGCTGCTCTCTGATGAATCCCACAAGGGTCTCTGTCCCTCAAAGTCTCCCGTTTTTACACCACTTTGGATTATGAGGATATGTTCTGTCAAAGGTGACAGAACATTTTAAAGGGTGTCAGAAAGCCACGACAGCAGTGCCACCTCAACCACATGACCTCTTCCGGAGTTGGGTCCCTTTCCTGGGAATGTAACATTGTACACTACAAGCTATGGAGGCTATAATTAGAGCCGGTAAAGCCCTTTCAAATTACCGGGTACTTCATTCCGCAAATGCTCATTACAAATGTTAATGTAGCAACAACAAAGATCACCACCCCCAGAAGTATACATTTCTCCCAAACAGGGACAGTTGCTTTGGTGAGTTCTGCAGAGCCTCTAGCACTCTGTAGCTGCTAATTAATACCTAATGACAATGATGAACCACTGGTGATACTCAGCTAACTAATTGGGGTCTAATAGTATCTCAGAAAGTCTCAACTTAATGGCCATTAAAATAGGATATCTTTTCTATTGCTATCGCACCTGCCAACTCCCCGAACTTCCTACAAATAGAAATTCATTAACTAAAGTTCTTTAATGAAATATTGATGGTACAAAAGTACTTCCTGAAGACTTAAGAAATACCCAAGGTCAATAAACCGACAGTGCCTTTTAAGCAAAAATTTCCCCCTTTCTGTTGCTTGGACAAGCTCAGGCAAAGGAGACTGACGGTCCTGTGTTGGGGTGACTGGATCTGAAGCCACTGGGCTGTCATTTGCATGCCTCAATGTGGGGGTGAGCCGAAGGCATTTTCAAAGAATATGCAGCCTCTCAGGGTTATGGGAACTATTGGGCTACAGAGACTTCATGATAGTCACACATAAGGAAGCATAACATGTTAAAACACACTTATAAGCAGTGGGGTAGTTTGCATGCAATGGCAAAAATCCTTCCCCCTCTGTGCAGATGGTATAAATACTGCAGCCCACAGGGAGCTCCATGGCTGTATCTTATGGAAAACCCTGAGAGTTAGGTTATTTTTCCCCACCTTTCTAGAATGTTACCTTTCAAAAAGTTATCTTTCAAAAGTGCCACCCCCAGGCAAACGCTTTTTGGGCCAGCCTCAATGCGGAAGCTCTGTGAAATCTTTTGCTGATCTTTAGATATTTTTAAATGACTTGAAATATTTTAAAATCCTGACTGTTAGCACTAAAAATGTACCAGTGCGTGCTGGGAATCAATGGCATTTAGTGCTGCCGCCTTGTAAAAAACCAAATCCTAAATGGTTCATCCTAATGTTATTGGCAGATGTGGTTTTATACTTTTAAATTCCTTGGAGTTGCTGGAAAGGAAAAGAGAACTTATAGATATGCCTATGCAGATGAAATGACATCATAAAATACCTGAGTGTAGAGCAAGGGGACTCTGCTTGGGTGGATTAGTTGTTATTGAAACAGGGACCAAGAGCAAAGGAGAAAGCACATCATCACAATTGAATGTTTTCAATTACTTTTATCGTGTTCGGTCATTCTCACCACAACTTACATATTGGGACAAAAGATTCTTTTACGTTCTAAGTGAAAGAAGTGAGCATGCAGCATTTACTTTGCAAACAGAGACCTTTTGCCTCTCACCCCTCTGCTGAAATGTGCCAAATCCATCGCAGCACCGGGACTGTTCCCAGTATGTTATTTTTCTGTCAAACGACTACCTTTCATCATCCTATCCAATTTCATCACAATTAACTACATTAGCCACAGAGCCCAAGACCTGCATACTTCGGGGCGATACTTGGCACGTTGGTATTTAACGCCAAAGGTACGCCATTTTGTTTTCTGGACCGGAAATGCTCTAATGGGAGAAAGGGCCTTTTTTTGTTTCTTTTCTCATTTTATTTATTCACTTATTGTTATTTTTTTAAATAGGCTCTACACCCAGTGTGGAGTCCAACACAGGGCTTGAACTCATGACCCAGAGATCAAGACCTGAGCTGAGGTTATGAGTTGGACTCTTAACCCACTGAGCCACCCAGGTGCCCCTTTTGGTTCTTTTTAACAAATTTTTGAAACAATATGAAAATGGCCATAGTATTATAGCTTAAGGACCAAAGACAAAGAAAATAACGCTTCTAATGGAAACTACAAATACAATGCAAATAACCCTAATGTTAATACAGTGTTCCAACCGTAATTTGCCAGGACAGGAAGTACGCATTGAAGGATGCAAGCTCAGGAGAGGCATAGAGAAAAGCTGCTCCACGGAGCACGGGCTGTTTTGCATGAGGATCCTTGGACATATATCCCTGGCTGTGTAGCTTTGTCTTGTCACGGGTCTCCAAAGAAGAGCACCCCACCTCCCAGCCTGCCCTTTGACTCACTCATGTTATCCTATTTGGAGCTAGGAAGAGGGAAATTTCATACAAAATGTTTTTCACCACCTGGAAGACAATCTGCCTAAAAGCAAATTCCTAGTGCTCATGACCGTGAGGCTGGGCTCATCGCAGCCATTGTCATGCAAGCACAGTTGTAAGTAATAATGTGGCCTTTAATGACGGAATGATGGACCTGCCAAACACTTGCTCCTGCCATCGACGGCCTGCATTTCCCTGCTGGAGAGCCCAGAGATGCCCATCTGGGAGTTATTAACATATCTTCGTCAATTCAGAACCGACTTTAACATAATCCATATTTGTTGGAGAAAGTCCAACATCAGCTTGAGAACAGCAGTCACGTGCTTCAATGACACATTTCAAACAGCACACACAGAGCTGCTTGGGCAGCTAAGCAATTCAGAAATGCAAATAGCTGAAGCACTCTCCTGATGAGATAAAAAGGACAAATCCCTTCTGGCAAAAGACTGGATGTCCTCTTAATGGTGCAGGAAAGCCACCAAAGTAGGAAAGGGACTGATTCCAGAAGCATCGGTTTGGGTTTAGTAGAGTGGCCAGAGAGGTATCTCTTGCGGTTTATTCCAAGCAGGTTGGTGCAATCAATCTCAAGTCGAACCTTGGACTTCAGCTGTTGTCAGGCAGAACTGTGTGTCTGGGATACAGGAATACAGCTGCTCTTAAACCAACGCTTACTTGTTGACACATGTAGAAGCACAAACCTCTCCCTTTAAAAACACAACAAAGAGCTACGGGTTCCATTTTAACATCATCTTGATTTTTGTTCTGAAGCGGGTATTTGCTATAAACACACCCCTGGAAGAAGCTCGATGGGTTATGCCCCTAAATGTGAGTCCTCAGGAAATTAAATTATATCAAAATGTCATGTAAGGGCTCTCGAAGTCATCTCCAAACGAGGCACTGGTCTTCGTGGGTATAGTACCACCCCCCCATACTTTTTCAATAATTTTACCATACTGGAAATACAGATCATCAACCACATCCCTTTGGTTGATAGATATTATTAGTGGTATCTATGCTTTGTAAGGGAAATAAATTAAGGAATAAGAAGGGAAAAAAGCATTTCCTTGAGGCCACAGCCATTTCAATCGATGTGGATTTTGGTGAAACTGCAACGAAGCCCTTATTTTCAGATTATGTAAATCAAAGCCAAATGCAGAGTCTTCCTTCAAATATTTAGAGACTCACATGGCTGGGTTACTAGATAGTAGTTTTGTGCCACTATTAAATTTTCTGCATTTGATAGTTATGTTGTGGTTATGTGAAAGAATGCTCTTGTTCTTAAGAGATACATGTTGAAATATTTGGGGATAAAGAGTTATGATATTTGCAATTTTCTCTTAAATAATCCAGCAAGAAAAATGACAATAATAAATATACACACCCTGAAAGAGGAAACAAATGTGACAAAATGTACAGCTGGTCAACCTAAGTGAAGGACATACGTGTATTCCTTACACCATTTTGGTAACTTCTTGGTAAGTGTGAAATTTTTCAAAATAAAAAGTTGGAAAGAAAATAAATTAGACTCACAGACACCACCTTGGAATTTTAAAAAGGAGTCCACGGCTGGGAAACCTTCTCTTGTTTACTATTCTTTGCTTAAAGATAACATTTTGTATCGGGATAGAATGTTCTGGAAGGAGAAGAAGACAGAGTAAGAACAATTGAGGGGCAATATTCTACTGGGGAAAAGGAGAATGAGGTGGAAGAGACACAGAAAATGAAAGGAGTAAGATAGGACTAAAGAGAATATTGAAAAAAGGAGAAAGCACACCTCGGGGCAGTTCTGAGCTGAAAGACCAGGAGTGGCCAGGGGCAATGGCGTGAGGCTGGGAAGAAGATGGCAGTGGTCTTTGGACAGAGATCTTACCATCAGGGAAGAGAGAATGCAAAAACCTCCTTCTTTCCCTGGAACAAAAGAGGACTGGGCAGCTCAGCTGCTAATGGCACATACCCTTCCTTCCCTAAGGAGTGGAACTCAGCCACAAGGCCCCTGAAGGCTAGCCTGAGCCTTGGGCCAGAGGGCTGGACACAGTGCTCGAGATGGTATGCACCCCACAGCCCGTCCTGGTGGAGAAACCCATCAGACCCTAGGACCGAAGAGGTAGGTTTGGGTGGGGGATTGATCTTTAGCTTTTTGATATGTCTCTACCTTTGTGGTTTGGGGAATACTTTGAAAGCTTTGACTGTGACTATAAAAATGATAAAATAGTAAATCATTTGCCTTCATTGGAGTATATATAGTTTTTAATTTATCCCTGTGAGCTTTAGAAAATGATGGTGGTGAAAGAGGTCATTGCAATTATTCAGCCTAGGTTAGAAGCTGAGATATGCCCAGAAAAAGTGTCCCTAATGGTAAGTAGCCATCAGACCAGGAAGAGGTGCAGATAAAAAAAACCAGGGGAAAGAGAAGGGCAGGGACAGATAGGGAGCACGTGGGCAAGGGGTCTGATATGTGGGAGTGAGATAGCCCAGTTGTGGTCATCCAATGCTAATTATGGCTACACCAAACTGGGTAGGCCACTCTAACAAGCCACCCCCCTAAGAAGCAGCTTCAGGGAACTCTTTTGCCTCTGAATTCTCTGAGGGAACCCTCCATTATTGGCTCCACCTCACAGCCCAGAAATTCCTATGGGCCGATCCCAACAAAGCCACGGAAGCCAAAGTCTATTTTGGTCTTGAAATAAATTGAAGCAAGAAGAAGTTTAAAGAAGCTGCTTGCCTTTGTCTTGTTTGTCATATCCTCCCACAGTCACTAAATAGTTTGTTCCCAGGGGAAGAAAAAACCTCAGAGTTTCTTTCCTTTTTAAAAAAATATTTTATTTATTTAATTGATAGAGACTGAGAGAGAGAGGGAGAGAGGGTGGGATGTGCATGAGTAGGGGGTGGGGCAAAGGGAGAGGGAGAAGCTGACTCCCCACTGAGCAGGGAGCCCAACGTGGAGCTCTAAGCCAGGACCCTTGGATCATGACCTGAGGTGAAGGCGGATGCTAACTAACTGAGCCATCCCAGGTACCCCTCAAACAGAGTTTTAAAATTCACTGTCAAGGTCAACTAACCAGTGTCAAACAAAAGACCCCAGGAGTTCATAGACCCACAAGCAGAGAAACACTGGGTCCCTGTCACCTTTCTATAACTCACCCTAGTCCCCGCTCTCAGCATCACGATATCTTTGTGTCATCTTCTGGTTTTCTGTTCTCCTTGATATTCATTTTAGTGTGATCTTCCTTATAGAAAAATATTAGGGGTTGGAGAGTAGGATTTGTTCTGGGCCCCTGCACGGTCCTGGAGATGGCCCCGGTGGAGAGGCATGGGATTCAGAGCTAGTCTTGCTCAGGGATCAGTCCCAGTGTGGTGTCATCTGTGGTTTTCTCCTGTGGAATTCAGGACATTTGGCTTCTTTGATGCAGTGGTATTTTGCATAGAGCATTCAGTAGGACGGAGACAGTGGAGTTTTCATGTGGGCTCTGAGGAAAATGCCAAATGACTAATAGAAAAGCATAGTCTGAGAATTGACCAGAGCACATTAGAAGTTACATCCTGGGGAAATCATGTTTGTTCTTTTAAATATGGCAACTCTTCAGCCAAAAGCAGCAAATGAAGTGCCTGCTCCTTCACACAATGGGAAGGGTTGCTCAGTTCACACTGTGAGGCAAATATATGTAGAATATTGCTGATTCAGGCTAAATTGCTGCCTCATTAGGGTTATTTGGTATTTTATTTGAAACCTGAATTTCTCACAAAAGCATAACAGAGGGGGAAATACAGTTGCCTGAAGGAAGGAGAGACATCACTGCCATGACTTCACCACACGCCAACGTTTCCGGGTTCAAACATCCTTCCAGCTCTTCTCCCACACTTCACCCTGGTTTGGCTGCATTTCCCTTCATGGTCCTATGGAAGACTTATTCCTCCAGACATCTCCTACAGCCTGAGCCATGAAGGTTCATACTTTCAGACAGGCAGTATTGAAATAAAACCTACATCTAAGAGAGCAACATACCAGCAGACATCTTAGTTCCCATCTCTTTAATTGTCGAACCTGGCATCATAAGAGAATTAGACACAGGAAACTGGCGATGTTGGATGGTTAGGAAAGATCGAGAATATGGAATTCTGACAGACCAAAGGAATCTGGATGACGCAGGAATTTCTGCAAGGGGGTGAAAATGAGCACCAAAGATTTACTCCTGGGATGTGTCCATTGCTCATTTCCAGCCCTCCAAAGCAGCACCCTAGTATTTCTCCCCACAGGATGCAGGCATTATGCAGGACCACATCTGAGAATTAAAAGTGTAATTTCTCAGCCATGTTTTGGAATGAACCGGAATGTCTCGACGGTCTTGAGGTGGTAGTATCTGGGACAGTCAAGTATAGACCATGTAAGGGGCATTTGCTGTAATGTTTAAGATAATGCTGGTTTGGTGGCTTGCATGCCCTCCAACTATAACGACAGGGTGACATAAGGTCAAAGAAGCAAGAAAATCAATTTCTAAGTCATCACTCTGCTCCTGCTTCTTCGGGGACATGGGCCCAACCAACTATCCATGTCTTGCAGTAAGCAATTCCCTCACTGTATTGAGGAGCTGGGATCCACTCCTCTAGCTATGGAGTCTTCTCTTGGGGCTAAAGCCACACCAAATGGCAGGGAGATACCACTTCTCCTCTATAGCTACTGAATCTGTCTCTTTTCCCTGTCCTCTCACAAGGAACGGATGGCAACTTCTTCTCCCTGCTTCTACCTGTAGAAACAACTAGTCCCTGGTAGCAGGCAGAACAGACTAGGTTGGGGGCCCAGACCTTTAGTCACATCAGAAGCCCCTGGAGGACCTGTTAGCCCCCCAGGTTGTCGGGCCCTGCCCCAGGATTTCTAACTCAGTGGGTCTAGGGTGTGACTGTGAATGCATTTCTAATGAGTTCACTAGCAGCGCTGGTGGTGATGGTCTGGGGACTACGCTTTGAAACTTCTGGGGTAGGTTACACTGCGGTAACAAATGGCCCCCGAATCGCAGAGGTATTTCCCACTCGGGTCTCATGTCTGTCCCAGGCCAGCTGCAGCTCTGCTTTCTGTCGTCTTCCCTCCAGGAAGCAGTGTGATGGAACAGCCTCTGGCTGGAATGTTGCCAGTCCCATGGCAGAGGGCAAAGGACTTGGTAAACTACTGGTTAGCTCTTTAGGCTTTGGTTTATAGTTCAGCGGCTGAATTAAGTTACATGGCCAAATTTGATGTCAGTGGCAAGTGAGGGGCAATTTTTGTGAATAATTATGCATCCCCCAATATCAAGTTATCTCCCTTTTCCATGGTCAATGAGCTCATGTTTTGACTGCACAAATGCCAAATAAAGAGTGAATTTCTCAGATTGTCCTGCAGGTAGGTATTGGCCCAAACCAATTAGAGCCAATGGGATACAAGCAGACTGTGGTAGAGTCGTTCTAGAAACCTTCCTAAAAGGATAGCACAGGTGTGTCATGTGTGTGTGTGTGTGTGTGTGTGTGTGTGTGTGTGTGTGTGTGTGTGTGTGTATTTCATTCCTTTCTCCATGCTCTTGCCTAAAATGCATGTGCTAGCATTTTGGAGCCGAAGGTCAACAGAAAAAAATATAAGGTATATGGAGTACCATACCAGCCCCCAACCACCTACCCACCCTTCTAGATGAGAGAGGAATAAAATTCTATCTGTTGAAACCACTGTAATCTTGGATTTTCTGTCACTCACATAGGAATGTAACTGCAACTAATGCATCCTTGGAAAGGCTTTCTTTTGAAGTCTACTCATTTCCATCCACTGTTCCTTGCACTCCACTCACCCATCAGCTCTTCTATGAGCTTCTGAGTTTATTTCTTTCCTCCATACCCATTTTTCTCATTCTTAGCCACAGCTGTGAGAATGTCTACAGAAGGAGATTGACTATAGCTTCGTTCCTTCTAGGAACATAGACTAAGACTATAGAGGCATAGAGTCTGACAGGGGGAAAGTGATAATGGAAAGGAAAACTTGTCTGACTGGCTCTTTCCTAAGGAACTTCTTAAATCAGCATCATCACAGAGCAACGTGGAGGACAATGTTCCCCTTTATTGCCAACCCTCCCCTGCAATTTAGGAACGTTCCGAGATTTCTGTGATTTGTATGCCACGCCTTACCTCATCTGACCACTAGGAGATGAGATGAGGCATAAATGTTTAAAAATCAGTGTGAGCCGCCACATGGTCATGTTTCTCTCCTCTACCTTCATTTTTAACTCTCCATCCCTGTCTCTGTGCTCTGGCCACCTGTTCCCACTCGGTCTGTTTTTGTCATCTGTACAGTCAACACTAATTGTCCACATCTCCCCACGGACAGAGGGGGCAGCTGGACAAGAGGAAAAGGAGAGGTGTTAACAAAAGTCAAAAGACTGAAAAGGGGGAAAGAGGCATCCTGTGGGACACGACCAGCTTCGGAGCTGAAAACCAAGTTACACATGTTCAAGGCCTCACTGGGACACAGTAAAGAGCTTATGAAAGTCATCTAGAATGTTCTATCAATGCACAGAAAGGTTACCACTTTAGTTACACAAACATGTATTGTAAAATATAAATATATATGGTTTTAAGAGGATTTGTCTTCTGATAGAGAACCATATGTTGGAGGCATTTCCCATGCAGATTGCACTAGACATCCTAAGTCATCTAATAAAACAGAATGTCCCAAGATGACAATGGCTATGTTTCCAAAAGTCAAACAAAGCCCAGTTTTCAAGGTCAAATAGGTTTGAGAGCACCACGTACAACTTTCTTCTGGAAATTCATGATGTATGTGGGCACCTTAAAGGCTCTAAGAATTTCTGGAGTAAAGAAGCCCATTTATTTCTTCATATCGAAGAGTACTGAGCCATGAATCCTTTTTTTTTTTGAGTATAATATCTATTAATATCTTATGAAACATGTCCTTGGAACGCATTCTAAGAAATTGTTTCAAAAGAATAAAAACTTCATGTGCAACATGCTGCATTATTTTTCATAAAAGGTGCTACTACAATCTGCACTCTTGTGAATATTCATAGCCTATTGACGTTTCAGTGGGAACACAGGAGAATTGAACAGAACAAAGCAGGGCTCAAAAAATCACATGCCAGTGGCACAAAACTCCCAAAATTTGGTTTATACCATCTACCCCAAATCCAAAACAGTATTGCAAGAGAATGCGTTTAAAAAGTAAAATGAATTAACTGAAAAAGAAAGTGAACCATGCTTCATAATTAATAATTAACAAGGGAACACCCATCTGAAAATGTCTACATGTGGAAGAGACCAGGACAAGGAGGAATGATCTGGATCAAATCATGCAAAAGCAAAAACACAGTGTGTTTGGAAAGATACAATTCACCATAAGTAGGACATTAGCCTAAGGCTTTAGTGGCTCAGTGGCTCAGCAGCCTTCTCTGCCCAGAGGCAGCAGGAACTAGAAAGAGCCTGGGCTTTAGAGGCCACTTATCCTCATAAAGCCCCTCATTTATTGCTATTACAACATTTCCCACAGTGCATTGTAATCATTATTTTTTTGGTGGTTTACCTTGCTATATTGTGTGATCCCTAAGGGCAAGTGTATCTCTTACTGATCTTCCTAGCCCCATTCTAGCCATTCCATAGTAAGCACACAGTAGGCATCCAGGAATGTTTGTTGAATGGGTATCTAGGAGAATTCCAGAGGCATTATTGTAGGACCATACTACTGTAGGACCGGGCTGAACCTCAGCCAGTTAGGGTTTACAGTTGCACAGACCGTGTACCCATGTGACTGGTAAAGGGAAGAAAGAAGCAGCAGCCAAGTGCTCACTAGTTGAGTAATAATGGTTGCTTCTGGGAAGGGGAGCTGGGTTGCTGGTGGTCAGGAGTGGGTGGGAGACTCATTTTTCACAGACAGCCTTTTGTTCATTTGGATTTTATCCCATGCGAATGTATTTCCTTTTCAAAAGTTAATAAATAATATTTTAAATGATCTGAGTGACCCCTGGAGTATGAGTTCTTGACCAGTAGTAATGAAAGAGTCCACTTTTTAAATTTCCCCTCTGCTCACTAACCCCCATCTAAGTATTGGAATAAGAATATTTGTTGCTTGAATGGCTGACTGCTGGAATAGGTAGGAGGCAAATGTAATCCAGTCCCCCCACAGAAGACCTCAAGTCTGCTTCTCCAGCCTTGGGGCCCACCTGACCCTACCCTGCATTGACTGCAGAAACTCTCGCCATTCTCTGAGCACCTCCCACCTTGTTCTGCCTGCGTTGGCACAAAATCTGCCTGCAGAAACCCTCTACACCCTTTGAGGTCCAGCTCAAATGGCTGATCTTTACACGAAGCCTCTCCTGAAACCTTCACCAATAACAGAATGAATCCCCCTTTTTCTCTACCTTACCATACATTGCATCTTACTTATTGTGCTTCATGAACGTGTAACTTAACCATGGAGCTGGCTCTAATGATCACCACAGAGCAGCCGCCCCGCGCCTAAGCTCTGGAGCTACAGACTGGCGGCTGTGTGTGTGCACAGGCTGTGAAGTCCAACCGCTCAAGTCCAAATCCTGTTTCTGCAGTGGGACCTTTGGCGAGTTTTCCCACTGGTGTAATGGTAATCTTCTTTGTAACCTTTGCAAAAACGGTTGTCGTGAGGATTAAAGGAGCTTATCTTTTTTTTTTTTTTTTTTTTTTTTATTGGGAAAATGAAGCAGATGGAGCAGGGTAGTCAATTTCACACTTGGGCATGCCCAGGAAGTGTATGCTGAACTTCCCAATTCCAGGCTCTCCTGAAGCAGGTCTGTTTCAGTGGGTCTGGGTGGGGTTGGGCAAGATGCATTTAACAAGCGTCCCACTCAACTTTGTATGACGGCTGTCTGGGACCTGAATTTTAGAAACGTTGCACCCACTCAGTAGTTTCTAACTTCTGCTTTACATGTTAGAACCACCTGGAGAAGGTTTAAGAGAAACCCCTATAAAGTCAGATCCCCAACTCCAAGATCCTAATTTAAGTTTTCTTGGGTGGGCCTGTGATATCAGCATTTTTAAAGACCTCCCTAGGTGATTCTACTGTGCGGCTAGGGTTGAGAACACCCGCTCTGCCTAGTTTGTTTAAAGTCACTAATATACAGTTGAAATGGATTCTCCTTAATATAGGGGCACCTGGGTGGCTCAGTCGGTTAGGCATCTGCCTTTGGCTCAGGTCATGATCCCAGGGTCCTGGGATCAGGTGTCATGTCAGGCTCTCTGCTCAGCAGGAAGCCTGTTTCTCCCTCTTCCTCTGTCTGCCATTCCCTGGTTGTGCTCTCTCTCTCTCTCTAATAACTAAATAAAATATTTTTTAAAATTTTAAAAAGAAATAGTATATAAAAATAAGGATTCTGAAAACTTGATTTCTATCTAAATGAATAAAATATCAGAAAAGATAAATGTTATTCAAGTACACAGTGATAAAACAATCATTCTTGTTGCATTAATTTGTCTTAAAAACTTACGAGACAAATGTCAATTGGTCAGCCTCACCAAGCATCAGTATGCATCCATCAGGAAAGGCAAAGCAGTTGATTGGCAGTGACATTTGCAAGGTACCTATTGTTTGATGCGCGCAGTACTTAATGTGGAACATTTCTAAAGTCCATGGTGTGTTAACTGCTATGAGAGTTCTAGGCATGTATTCTCATGTTTAACAATGAAAAAGGTATTTATGTCTTTAATTGAAAGGAGCAAACAAATCTATCCCACTAAGACACCAACCTTTGTATAAATTCGGCAAACCAAATTTCTAAAGAATGTCATGTTTAAATCTGTAGTCTTCCAAGAATTTCAGCCAAAACAGACTGAAGTAGAACATGAAATGATTCATCGGGATAAATGGGTGAAATTATTAAGGACAAACATATTTTGTTTATTTGAAAGCCAATCTGATATATTCTGCTCTTTCAAAAAAATATGACTCAAGGTAGACAGCAAGTAATTTGTATGAAGTGGACAATGTTATTTGTGAAAATAAGCCATTCTGGGTACCTAACTATAAATGTCTAATATCTAAGGAATAAGTCATTTATAGAAACTTGTCAGAAAAAAAAAATGGGAGTGAAATTTTTCCCATCATGGGTTTCCGGTTGCGGGTTTCCCTAGAAATTTGGGTATTAAATAACATATGAAGTATCATCAATGAGACAGCAATTGGGCTCAAGTCTAAAAAACTAAACACACACCCCTTTTTTTCACTATATGCATGCAAGGAACTAGCCCCTGGATTGAGTATAGTAACAATTCACTCATTTGGAATCATGAACGGAATCATTCTAAACTTTAAAACCAAGCATTCTTTCTCAGAAAGCTGTTTTTGGATTCGTTATGGGTGTGCTCTGCAGTCAAACATCAGGTGTTACATTGGTCATTTTGTTAAAAGCCCACATGGTCACCTTCTGGAATCCAATTGTCCTATATTTGGAATATTCTTGGGACTTCGAAGACAACAGAGCATCATGGAAATGTCACACATGGGCAAATAGGACTTCACCAAGCACTTTGATGTCCAGCACCTGAGCTTTTCAAAACCAAGACACCAAATCCTCTTTTAACTCTAATCTCAATTCCATGCATCTTCAAATAGCCAGTAATAAAAAATTAAAAAGAGGTTCCTTCTCTCTTCATGCAAGTCCCCTTGCCCCCATGCCAAGATAAAGAGAAGTGACTGTTGTGACCGTTGATGTTAGGATCAGTAGAATTGATGACCCCTAGATGCCTCAAAGCAAAGACCCCAGTGTGGGAGCAGGGGGCCCGGAACGCCACCATGGATTCCAGTGGAGGCCTGCGAGCCTCAAAGGGCAAAGTGTAAACAAAAGTCTCTCATTAAACCTGAGTTTAGCATTAGTAAGATTGCCCAAAGATTACATTTAAAGATAACTGAAGTGTTACTATATTCCTTTGTGCAGCCCAGCCATGACCCTATTTAATGTGTCTAGGGTAGGACATGTATTTCTTCAAGTAATGGGAGGTTTTGTTTGGACAATTAGACGGAGCTGACAAGGAAATTTTCCATCAAACCAAGTCATAAAAAGTACATTATTCAGCATTATTATGAGTTAAGCAGTATTTATTACCTGAACTTTACAATGCTCTATTATCAATCATTACCTGCCATTAAGGTATGTTAACATGAGATCAAAGAGAGAAGCCAAGCTAAACAAACAGTGCGTGTCTACAAGTCGCTTTAGTGCTGTTTGTTTAAAGAGAGGCAAATGCTGTTGAACTTAAAGATGAACAATTTGCATTTAACCAGAAGATGCAAATCAGCGGTCCTGTGACCAGGTGGTAGGTATAAATAAAGTCCATGCTTGCTATTCAATTGACAAGACAAAGCTAGTTTCCAGGGCATTTCTAAAAGGGAAAAAAATTTAGTCAAAGTAAAATGTGAGATACGAAAGTCCCGTTTTGATAGGGGCTAGTAAAGATTCATTGCTGTATCAATTCTCAGCAACAATGTGGCTTCGGAAGTCACTAAAAATGATATCAGCTGGATGGATCTAAAGAGGAGGCCAAATGTTTTTAGCAAAGTTGTAAAACCTTGGAAATCACCTCCTGAACAAACACTCTGAAAGCTCAGAAGTCTAAGATGAACTTACAGTGCCTCGGCTTAAAAATATGTTCTTGTCACCATTTTTTCCCTCTTATTCTGGGGCCAAGAGCACAAACAAGGTTCCTCAAAGATACCCCTTTGAAAAATAATTCCTCATTCTTCCATCCGCCCTTTCTGAAATAAAGCTTGTCCATTAGTCCCTGCTGTCTTCCTTCCTCACATCTTAGAGCATGATGTTAAAGAGATGGCTGGTGCTCAAGTTCGGCTCAAGATTATGGACCAATAGCTGAAAGAGCTCTTTGGTACTTCTCCTAATGCAAATATAGGAAAGGATCTGCTGGAGCATCACACAGCCTTTCACATCTCCATCAGCTTTTTCTAACTGATCTAAGATGGACAATCCACACCCATGGCAAAGGAAGAGATGCAATACTCTTATTTTCTTTATATTTAACATTAGGCGGTCATCCTGCAGGTTTACTGTGGAATTTCTCATCGTTGGACATTAGCTGGACAATTGTTTTCCAAATTATGTTACTTACAGGGATGCTCAAAAGTGGCTAACCAAGCCACTTAGTATACCAACCACTAGCCAATCGGCAAAGAACATTGAGTGTCTCACTGCAGTGGGGTATCACGATAAGACAAAAAACTTGGCCTGCACCGTATAACGTGCAAGACTAGATACATAGGAGGAGGGCTGACACCATTGGCCAGGCTGTGGGATGAGCAATGAGAGTGAAGGGAGGAGTGGGTGCCAGAGGTTGGCAGGGTGACCCACCGAGGATCTCTCCATTCAGTGCACAGGGGCACAGAATTGAGTTAGCCTCTGGGCAGGTCAGATGCAAACTGGGGTAGATTTTAGATAAGCGGACAGGGGCAAGGTACAGCCGTTCTCAGTGGCCAAAGGACTGAAGCAAAATTCCTTTATCTATATATAGATGACACTTCCTTTTCTATCTGACAGCTGAGTTACAGGAATACCTATGGTGTTAAGTAGACCCATCTGACAGGTGTTGAGAGGATCTGTGTGGACTCTGAGGAGGGATTTTTAAATTTGCGATGCATGTTTGGAAGCAAACTGAAGGCCAGATTTAGCAGAGGGAAGTTGATCTAGTTAAGTAGTACTTATCCTCTGCTAGTTTCTAAAGAAGGGACGTGGCATGACGAAAAGGCATTGGGGAAGATTCATTTGGTGGGAGAGTGGAGGGGAGGCTGGAATGTGAGAAGCTGGAAGCCAAGAGGGTAGACCAGCCCCCGACCATGTCAGCCATCGCAGCAGGGCCCTGGGGGAGGGGTCTCAGGCTGCTGTGAAGGACAATGTGCTGGAAAACCAGAAGTACCCAAGCAATAAGGGAGAGGATCCCAAAACTTGGAACCTTTGCAGTGTGTGACAAACATGGAAACTGGGATGCTGGAGTTGTGATAACCGATTGTCCCTCAATTTTCATTGTCCCCTTCTTCCTTTACTAACAGAACCCTGAATTTAAAGGCAGTGTCACAGAATGGTGAAGATCACAAATTTCAGAACCCACTGTGAGTGTTTGAACATCACCCCCATCACTTATTTGGTGACCATGGCTATTCCACCTCTCTCTGCCTCTGTTATTATGGGAATAAAGCCAGTACTTATCCCATGGGGTAGTAGTAACTCATGTGTGCAAAGCTCTTAGAACAGTGCTTGGCTCCTGCAAGCCCTGTGTGAACATCAGCTATTATTAGCCAAGCCCACAGCCCTAGCATTTCCTGCCATGTGTGGCTATATGGCTGCATCATGGACACTGGGATACGAGTGGAAGTGACGAACTTCTAGGGAGCCCTTGCAGGACTGGTGGGATTGTGGACACAATGAGACCATGGGATGGAAGCTGTGTTTTAAGAAGCCAAGCTTGCTGACACAGTGAGCTGCCTTATCAGCCTGGTGCTGCTTATGCCCAAATATTGCCTGAGAAAAATAAACCTGTATCTGATTTAAGTCACTATTATTTGGGGATGTGGTTATAGCAGTTGACCTGTATTCAAATGAATCCTCATGACTATCATGGACCTGGAGGAAGCTTCTTGGGGGCCTCTGAGTTACTGCATGGGGGGGCCCCCAGACTCAGCTGCTAGAGGGGAAGGAAGAGTTTCTACCCACCACTGCTCAGAATAATCTGGCCTCCTGTCAGCCTGTCCACAACAACGAGACTTTTTGCTCTCTTTATCTGCAGGAAAGCTGGGCTGGCTCTGCTCCTTGGCACCCAGGCTGTGAGGCAACAAACCTGACTTATGGGTGAAGGCTTCACCTTCTCCACGCATTCTCCATGTTCATTTTAACTTGATGTTTGCCCACATAAAAATGTTGGCATTTGAGGCTACCCTGGTGACTCACTGAAGTTGTCTCCTATTCTCAGGAATGGCCAGGCCTGAACTGCTGAGAAAATGATGCCACCATAAAACGATGATGGGAGAGGTGGCATTGAATGTGAGATAATGGTGATACCAGGGAATGACCGGCTACTGTTTGGAGATGTGGACCTGATTTTGGCAGAGAAATGGGACCATGTGATTACAAATTAAATTTGATCTTGATTGACAATTGATAGCTATGACCCTAATCCTGTGTATGAAACTTCGAGCTTTGCTTCAAGAAGAGCAATCCCGTTGGTTCTGTTCCCACAGCCAGGGTGCCCTGCTGGCTCTTCCCCAGCCACAGGTGGATTCCTGAAGCTGAAGTAAATTCCCCATCCAGCCCTTCTTCACTGTGGCTGCCTTTGGAAACCCTCTAATGAATGATTTGATCTGGTCTCTCCTGGCCCCAGAATCTTCACCGGCTCTACATAGCCTTTCTGAAAAAAAGTGGACACAACTTGGGTTAAACCTGAGAACTTCAAAGTATTCTATGATCTGATGCCAACAGTTCTGACTCACTCTGGCTCACATTTCTTCCTTTACAAAATCTATATTTTATTCAAGATACTAACTTTTCCCTTTTCCTTGTCTCTGCCATTCTTTATGCCATTCCTTCCTTCTGGAATGACTTCCCCCCTACCTGATTCTTCATCATGAAATCTAATCCATTCTTCAGTAAACAGATACAATATTTCTCCTCATGAAAGAGCCCTGTTCTCATTCAGTGATGTCTCATTTCCATCATTTAAACTTGTTTTGTCTCAATTTCACATGCTGCCTCAAATTAGGTGGTATTTGTTAATGTCTGTACCTCCTACCATTTTGCTGTCATTAAAAGTCCTTTTCTGATTTCCTTATACTGCCTGGGCCAATGTCTTGAACTCTGATTGAAACAGGGGGGCTTCTCATGAGCGTATGAAACTACAGAAACAACTGGAGTCTTAGTTTTGAATTGTATATAAGGCCCCGCAAGAAAGAAGCTCTTTTACTCCTTCAGGGAATTGTAAAACTGAATGATATAAGCCTCAAGCCGTCTAAATGAAGGAAGGAAGTGTTTGGGATGAAGGAGAAAGCAATAGGCAGTAACACTTGGAAAGAAGGAGTGGAAGGTGGAGAGGCCAAGTCAACGACACTGAGCAGGTCAGAGCAATCACGAGGACAGCTCCAGCCTCAGTCTTCCCCAGATCTAGGACCTGGAAAGTCATCCTTGGTGTTCTTGCTTGTTTGAGGCAGGCTTCTATTCCTTGTGAATTAAAGAGTCTTCACCATTTATATATGCCAAGAGGCTTCTTGTGTCTTGGAGCACAGAAGATAAAGTTACCTTAACTACATTCCTGCTGTGTTTCTGAAGATCTGTGAGGCACAACATATGTTCTTCTAAAGCCCATCACTAATCTTGTTTCATTTAAGATGAGGGCATTTGGTAAACATAGCAGGTTTCTTGAAAAGTATTTATTTCTACCACGTTAATTATAGAAAAGGAACTAAAATGTCATAAAAATAATCCACAGACCAATGACAGCCTCACACCTCCTACAACTGCACCCTTTCTCAACCCAACAGGTTGGGGGGATTTCTGAGCCTCTTGACTAATTCAGTGTTGCATTTCTCATGGCCCAGTAAAGTACTCTAGTCTAGCTCTTCATGTCTCAGATACCAGGGGATGACTTCTAATAGATGGGCCCTCTGCCTCTTACTAAAAGAAAGTACTCATCCCCAGAACTCCTGCATATCATCACAGATAAACCAACTTCTGCTCTTACTGCCAAGGATTTCATCAGTGCTCTGCTTACAAATTCATCAGTCCAGAGCGCAGGTTCTAAAGGACAGGCCACACACTCTCCACACATATTAAAATGAAGTTGAGGAAGAGTTCCCACCACCTGGCACCATGACAGTAAAGCCTAGGAGTTGTATCATTTTCAGAAATTCAAGGGAAAAATGCCCCTGGCTAAATAAAATATAGAAACAGCCATACATGCAACCACAAGTCAGTTCTAAACAGATACAGGTGCTTTTTTTTTTTTACAACATTATTTCAGTAATCCTTTTTGTTGCGCAGAATTGAAACTGAGTCATATTCATTGACTTCATGCTGATATACAGCTGATGGTTCTGGAAGTGTTGTTGTGAGGTGCCCCTTCACAGGAGGCTCTAGCTTGTCAATAGAAGGAAAAGCAAAAAATCTCTGGGAAGAAACTGGCTCACACCTCTAGGAATCATAGCCAAAAGGATTCACACCATTAGAAGAGCCTGCGGTCTGAAAACTGTCGTGTGATTTCTCTGAGCATTTTCTTAGGAAGATGGAAGAGGCATCAGGGTCTCTCCAACTGGTTTCATCCATTGTATCAAAACACTTGAAAGTCTTGGGAAAAAAAATAGCCTGAAAATCTTATCAAACCAGTCACCTCGTATCCTGTGGTCAACCCTAGTTGGACAGGTCCTGAAACTTAAAGGTAAATTGAGATCCTGTCGTGGCTTCTGAGCAAGTCTCAGGACAATCATGATCAAAGCCTATAATTCTTCTCCTTGTATTTCAGGGATTGTTGGGATAATTTTTTTTTGGAGAATTTAACTTCATTAAAGCTTATCCACAGTTGATTATTGATGATACTCTTCAAATATTGTCCTGATGCTTCATACGCAGCATGATTTCCGAGATCCCCAGGATCCTATAGTTCAGTTTTGAAGTATTCCAGATCCACAAATCAGTCAAGGAAAGGCTCAAAGATTTTAGGAGATCTTGAATCACTTCAATGCATCACATATCAAAGGAAAATAAAGAAATGTGAGATTAGACATTCCAACCTCACACTCCTTTGTTAGGTAACTAGCTAACAAGTTACTTACCCTCTCTGAGCTCTCATTTCTTCATCTATACCATAGGAATTAAATACTTTACTCATAGAACCATAATAAGTATTGGATAAGAAATAAAATACACAATACATGTGAACACAAATAGCCCAGTGCCTAGCAGCCAGTGGCGTTTTAGTAAACACGGTTGCCATGTGTCTGGTTTTAAACCAGACAGTCCGGTATTTGACTTTTCTTTCTGAGAAACAGATTGAGAAAAGACCAGACCTATAAATGTAAATGTGAGTAAGTGCTGTTATTACTACCATGACGTGTCTTGTGCATAAGTCCTGGAGCTTCCTCTCTCCAGGGCAGTTTGCCACAAGGTACGAGAGAGAGTGCATCTCATTGAGACGCGTTTCAGGTCCTACAACTCTGAAGAGCTCAGCGCGCACTTTGCCAAGTAACACCAGCCACCAACTGCTGTGGGCCAGTTGTGCAGTGCGGGCACTGCAATGCTTCTCAATGTTCCCTTTAGCAGGTACAGTTCCCGACAGTGTGGCCCTCTGTCCGGCTTCTGTTTTCCTTTCATCTCCTTGTCCTCTTCTTTAGCAGGGGATATTGGGCAGTTTTATAGTCAAGAACTGACTGCTTAAAAATGGAGACTGTTAAATTTTTAATTCTGTTCCCAAATTGCTTAAGATCAAAGCCAATATTTTTTCTGCTAAGAAATTTATGTTACCAGAATTACCCAGACCAGTTCTTATTAATTTATCAACGTCCTAGATAGACAAATACAGTAACTCCTGTGCCCAGCATTCCCTTGTTCTACCTGAAGACCCCTGCTCAGGAAAACCCAGACGGCCTCTTGTTGCCTGGAGGTGATCAAGGCCTGATCATTACCTCGGTGCCCACTTGAGAAGAAGTCCCATCAACTCTGTTGGGCTGGGTAATACTACCTAGTCAGTCTTATGTTCACTTCCACCAAAGAGAGATGAACATTGTTGAGCTTCTGTAGTGCCATTTGGAAAAACTGTCCCACATTGTTGGCTCAGCCTATAGTTGCTTTCTAGAATGTCAAATGTATATTGCTTCCTACCCTAATTTTAACACAGGCTTCAGTTTCTTTCCAAAGGCATTTCACCTCAGATAGTGTTGGGCCCCTGATTAGCCTCAAAATAGGAGAGACACCAACCCCCTCCCATACAAGAAGAATGTGACCTGTAGAACAACACTATACCCTGACTGAAAAGTTGGGTTTTTTTTTTTAAAGATTTCATTTACTTATTTCAGAGAGAGAAAGCACATGTGAACACAAGCATGAGTGGGGGAGGGGCAGAGGGAGAGGGAGAAGCAGACGCCCCGCTGAGCCAGGACCCCAATGTGGGGCTTGATCCCAGGACCCTGGGATCATGACCTGAGCTACAGGCAGAGGCTTAACCAACTGAGCCACCCAGGTGCCCCCCAACTGAAGAGTATTAAACACTTCTCAGAAATGGAGTTGAGATATCCAAATGATATGGGGTGAAGCTCTTACAGTTTATACAGAACCCATTGGTGAGAGAAAATCTCCTCTCTCAAGAAAAGCCTTTTTCTGAGTTGTTGCCTTTACATGTAGCACTAAGGTCCACAGCCATCTGTCTGTGCTCAAGCTTAGAAGAGTGAAGTTGATTGCAGTGCCCGTATTCTCAGGTATCCCTGCACATGCGCAGTGTTTGACGACCCAGGATTTGACTGACTCACTTTTAACTGGGATAAAGGAAGTTTCTAATATGGCAAATACCTGAGGCATTTGAAACTTAGACAAACCATCCATATTCAGTTATCTTTCAAAAAGGACAGTTTATGAAGAATTTGTTGTTCTGGAACATGGCATCATGTCATCCTTTGTTCCTCCAAAGAACTGTAGTTTCTTAGTCAGTTGGAACTCCTGTAACAAATACCATAGGCTGGGTGGCTGAAGCCATAAACATTCATTTCTCACAGTTACAGAGGCTGGGAGGTCCAACATCAAGACGCCAGCAGACTCAGTCCCTGGTCAGGGCCCTCTTCCTGGTCTGCAGAGAGCAGTCTTCTTGCTGTGTCCTCACATGAGAGAAAGAGCGAACTCTGGTCCTTCTTCCTCTTCTTATAACAACACTAACCCCATCATGGGGCCCCACCCTTATGACTCATCTAAACTTAATCATTTCCGGAAGGCCCCACCTCCAAATACCATCACGTGGGAGGGGAGAGGGCTTCAACACAAGAATTTGGAGGAAACAGAAACATTCAGTCTGTAATAGGTGGGGTGGAGAGGAAACTAGCCTGGAATCTATATTTGGTGGTCCAATCTGTACTCCTATTTATTCTAATATAATTTGATTCATATTTTATGATAAAAGTAATGAGTAATATATGCTCATTACAGAAATGTTGAAATACAGAAAAGTAGAAAAAATGGAAAATTGCCACTCATTAATATGCAAATATCTGTTTCATTAAGAATGCTTTTTCCACATATTGCCTAATCACTTGTTCATAGTCCCCAGAAACACAGCTTGGAAGGGGCTGTCCTAGGGAGTGATCATAGTTCAAGATACAATTTTACATTGTGCTAACAATTATGATGAAATTCTCTATTGGGAATTATTTTGTTGGTGAGGTACAGCTTGAGCAAAAGATGGAAAGTTACAGTTCATTGCACTGAGTAAGAGCCTGGGGAGAGCCAGAAATAAGACCAAGACAAGAGTAGTTTGAGCCCAGGATGACAGACATCACTTGCTTCAGAACTTGGCCAGGCACATGCTATCTTTGTGAGTAGATGTCATATGGTTTATGGGGTCTTCGTTCTCTCCCTTCTAAAGCCCTTTTAGGAAAACATTCTCTTCGACTCTGCGTATATTTGCTGGAAATTACATGTTAATACTAACAGCCCCAATGCCCAGTTTAGAATTTCCATTTCTATCCCTCTTTCCATATTGCATTTTTTGGGGATAACTCTCCACTCTGTAATACTAAATAGATTTCTTTACTTGTTTTTTTTCTTGTTCCTAGCATATCAGAAAGTCTTACAGAATATGGCCTTATAGCCTATGTTTTACTGATTCTTGCCACCTACCTCTTCTCTGTTATTCTTAACTCTCTAAGAGACTCCCCTAAGTAGGTATCTCTGCCTTAATATCTGGGTCAGAAGTTCTGATGACTTAGGTGTAAGGAGCAGACTCTGTTAATATCACAAGCTCCTATCCGTAAGGTCACTTCCATGTGCCTGACACTATGCTAAAGCACTTAACAGAGATTATCTCATTAATTTTCACCCAACAAACTAAAACAAACAAGATGTTTGCATCATCCCCTTTCTACACGTGAGCAAGCCTAGGTTTGTTAACATTTCTAAAATTTCACAGTCATTAAGCAGGACTCAAACCCAGGGCTGTATGACCCCCAAACCCCTGCTGTTACCTACTATCCTTCTAATCATGGTCTAGGGCAATGGTCCCTGAAACACGGCAGCTAAACCTGAGACCTTGTTACAAATGCCAATTCTTGGGTCCCACTCCAGACCTACTGAATCAGAAACTCAAGAGATGTGGTGTACACACACACACACACACACACACACACACACACACACACACACACAAATATTATTCAGTTGTAAAAAAGAAGGAAATGCTGCCATTTGTGACAAGATGGATGGACCTCGAGGGCATTATGCTAAGTGAAATAAGTCAGACAGAGAAAGGCAAATACCATATTTTTACTACAGGCAGAATCTAAAAAAAGACAGACTCAGAAATAAAGAGTAGAATGCTGGTTGCCAGGGGGTGGGAAGTGGGAGAAATGGGGAGCTTTGGTCAAAGGGTAAAAGCTCCTAACTCTAAGATAAATAATCTTGGGATCTAATGCACAGCATGCTGATTATGATTAACAGCATTGTCTTATACACTTAAAAGTTGTTAAGAGAGTACATCTTGGGCGCCTGGGTGGCTCAGTGGGTTAAAGCCGCTGCCTTCGGCTCAGGTCATGATCCCCAGGGTCCTGGGATCGAGGCCCACATCGGGCTCTCTGCTCAGCGGGGAGCCTGCTTCCTCCTCTCCCTGTCTCTCTGCCTGCCTCTCTGCCTACTTGTAATCTCTCTCTCTCTGTGTCAAATAAATAGGTAAAATCTTTAAAAAAAAAAAAAGAGAGTACATCTTGAATGTTATCACCACACACACAAATTAAAAGTCAAAATTTGGGGCACCTGGGTGGCTCAGCAGGTTGGGACTCTGCCTTCGGCTCAGGTCATGATCTCAGAGTCCTGGAATCAAGCTTCGGGCTCCCTGCTCAGTGGGGAGCCTGCTTCCTCCTCTCTCTCTGCCTCCCTCTCTGCCTACTTGTGATCTCTCTCTCTCTCTGTGTCAAATAAATAAATAAAATCTTTAAAAAAATAAAAAAATAAAAAGTCAAAATTCTTTGAGGGGATGGGAGTGTTATCTAAACTTATTGTGCTAATAATTTTGCAATACATACATGGAACTAATCATCACTTTATACACCTTAAACTTATGTATGTTACATGTTAATAATATTTCAGTAAAGCTGAAAAAAAAAAAAGAAACTCAGGGTAGGTCCAGCAATCTGTATTTTAGCTAGTCTTCCCTGTTATTCTGATATATGTTAATGTTTAAAAACCACCGTTCTGTTTGTGATTTTTTTTAAAAAAAAAGCTTTATTTATTTATTTGAGAGAAAGAGAGAGCAGGAATGGCGAGGGGGGGGGAGGAGGGAAGAGAGAGGGACAAGCAGCCTCTCTGCTGAGCAGGGAGCCTGATGTGGGACTCGATCCCAAGACCTCGGGATCATGACTTAAGCAGAAGGCAGATGCTTAACTGACTGAGCCACCCAGGCACCCCTGTTTGTGATCTTATGTGTAGAAGCATACTGGAAGAGCCAAGGGCCTCAGTGCTTGAAACTATGCTGTGTATAAACGCATCTTCCAAATAAGATCTTCTTTCGTTCAGATGTAAGCTTTCATATACTTATGTGTAGAAGCCTATGGCAATAGCCCTGTCCTTAACTCATTAAAACTATAACATGTATAAAAAAATAAAATAAAAATAAAAACCATGGTTCTGGAAACCAAGCAGGAAGACTTGAGGTCAAAGGTGAGGGATAATTTTCTGGCCAAATCATTCACACTAGCATGGGTCATCTCAAAAGGCTGGGCTCAGATCTCCCTGTTTGCTCCAATGGGTGGGAGAGGCCCTGTGTCTCCAGAAGGCCTTTCCATCTTTATCATTCCCCCCTCAAGTACGGAGTATCACACCGCCAGATCTTAGGGTATCAGTTAAAATTTAACCTGACAAAGAACAGGATATTATGACCCTATGAATAGGTGCTGGAAAAATAACTGGCAGGAGCTGGGAACATGTCATCACTGCTTTCTCCCCTCTCCCCCCTCCCCGCCCCAGTGCGGTGGCATGCCATATATTAGCAGGCATTTCACATCAGCTCTTCAGATTCCCCACCTGTGAGCACTGTGAGCACTGCTGTCCACAGCACATAACACCACATAGATCAAGAGCGGGGAGAGGCCAAAGTCGTGAACACCATAGCTTTCCATAAAAGTTAATTAACGACAGAAGCATATTGCTGGGAACGGCAACACAGCCCTTATTTATAGCTCAGGAAACCCCAAATGTAAGACTTGCCTTTTCCTTTCTCCTGGCCCCAGCTCTACCCATGAGTTTGCTCACCCCATTTTAGTCACTTAGTGAATCATTTGCCAGGTTAGCACGAGAATGTAGCATGGAATGTATAAAAATGAATACAGCAGCTGGATATCCAACACCCACCCCAAGAGACTCGGACCACCCCATGGAGGCTGCCCTCTTCTTTTCTATCCTTGTATCTTGACACCTTTTCACACTTCACATTTCTACTGCTGTTAACAGTTCTAACCCATCACCCTAGGAAAAGGATTTCTCCGAGGAACCCTTGTGGCTGAAAGGAAATGCCCCTTTCCCCTTCCTGGCCACACCGCCACACACAGACATGGGTTGACTTGTAGGAAAATAGCTCTACACCAAAAGGTTGTTACTGCTTTCGGAGGTGGTGGAGCATAGTGGTGAAGAGTAGCCATCTGGCATTAAATTCTGGCAGTATTCTTAGTGTTCTTGTCTATGAAGTGGGTCCAATAAGAATATTTGCCTTTGAAGGTTGTTATGAGGCTTAAACCCACATGACGTACACAGGCAACACCTACTGCACAGTAGGGACTCGATAACGCTTCATGGTACCATGTCTTCTACCTCACTCTTCCTCCCTGAGAATACCAGCTGCCCCCACAAGCCCAGACTAGCACTTTCCACATACTCTATACTTTTGCTCAGATTTTAGAAAGATGTAACCTGGAAGTGGTGCCAATTTTTACATGTGTGTCCATGTGTGCATTTCCCTGAGCACAAGGTTAGCCTTTCAGCTTATTCTTGGAGGCACTCGTGACCAATGCAGTATCTCCGGAAGAGAAAGAAAAACAGACTCCTGAAAAGCTCAGAAAGCAACCATGCACGTTTGTGCTTGAGAAGACAGTTCCATGTGTTGGAAAGAGTCCTGCATTAGGAGTCATCTGATTCAAATTTTGATCTCCATTCTACCATACAGGAACTGCAGCAAATCTCTTAGTAGAGCTCAGCTTCCATTTCTGTTTGAAATGGACATCATAATTATTCCTTTCCTTGAGTCATACAGTTGTGGGGAATATAACAGGTAATGGACATGAAAGCATTTTTTATTTATTTTTTATTAACATATAATGTATTATTTGTTTCAGGGGTACAGGTCTGTGAAACATCAGTCTTACACAATTCACAGAGCTCGCCATAGCACATACCCTCCCCAATGTCTACCACCCAGGCATCCCCTCCCTCCCACCACTCTCCCCTCCAGCAACCCTCAGTTTGTTTCCTGAGATTAAGAGTCTCTTATGTTTTGTCTCCCTCCCCTGTCCCATTTTTCCCTCCCTCCCGCCCCCCCCCGCCCGT
>LNAC01000122.1:890874-985366 GCA_002007465.1 Ailurus styani
CCCCCGCCCGTGACCACCGCCCCCCTCCACTCTGCCTTTCAAATTCCCCTTATCAGAGAGGTCATATGATAATTGTTGAAAGCATCTTTTAAAGCAGAACCGCCACCCTAATAAATGCATGATTATCTAAGTTTTAGGTGCCTCTTGATGCATAAACAACTTTACCAGCTGGCCAGGATAGTCCAGAAAACCAGGAGAAAATCACAATGGAGGGAGTCATGTTGTTCTCTTTGTTTTTCTTGTGTAAAACATCATGGTAACCTTGGAATAATTTTTTAAAAAATAAGCAAGCAGAAATCCTTTGTGGGAAAGGGAAATCTGTAAATATTATGTGATTTCACCCAATGCTCTGGAATCCTTAGAGCTACACAGCTTCCCCCCGTGGTTTGCTTTAATTGCATGTCACTGCTAACTTCCTTGTAAAGAGACAGGCCTCTGCCATTTCTTCTAATTATCCAAATCGCCAGCCACTGTGTGTGGCCTTACCTAAGGCTTTTAACCAGAAGTAATGTCATGAAATCAAAGCAAGTGGGAAGTGTCCCTGTTGCAGTGATTCCAATAAATGCTACATGACATTCCTTTAAGACCATTTGGAGATATTCTCTTCAGGGTTACATCGATTCCAACATGATAACTCATCACGTTAAAAACAGTCAGAACCAGAAGCCCACGTGTAAGGCATACCTCTCTCACCTCCACTTGCTGGAGGAAACACATCTCATCCAACAAGGACATACATTTGGAAATCTCACTTCAGACCTAGCCCATCCTCCTGAGAAAGGATGGTACGTCGTTCAATGCAATTAAGTGGCTATTTCTAAAAGTTCCCCAAACCCAGAAGTTCTATGTGTCAGTTGATATTGTCAGTGATAATAAGAAAACAGCATTTATTGATGACTCCCTGTATGCAAATGTCTCGTAAACCCAATTCTGTACATTTGCCTCATTTCCTCAGCACAATCCCGTGTACAGCTACTGTTCCCAATCCACGGCTTCAGAAACTGAGGCCTCCAGGGGTTAAGTAACTCACGTAAAGTAGGGGAGAAACACTAGAGACAAATAGAATGGGCATGGAACCAATGATGACAGCTGCCCAGGAGGCAGAGAGGAATGGCTCTGAATTTTATCATCTGTGTGTACAGTTGTGTTAGTCCTCTGATCTACTTCTTTTTTAAATTATTTATTTTTTTAAAGATTTATTTATGTATTTGAGAGAGAGAGTGAGCACAAGTGGGAGGGGCAGAGGGAGAGGGAGAGAGAATCCCAAGCTGACTCCCCACTGAGTAGAGCCCAATGCAGGGTTCGATCTCATGATCCTGAGATCCTGACCTGAGCTGAAATCAAGAGTCAGATACTTACTTGACTGCACCACCCAGGTGCTGCTCCCTTTGAACTATTTCTGTTTAAAAATTGAGCTGAGACATTTAGGCAGCTAAAAACAGGGGTCCCTCCTATTTCCAACTTACAAATGTAAAAGTATAGAAAGCCTGGAAAAAGATGTTTGTTATTCATGAGAAATATTGTTTTTTATATTTCCACATTTTACTATGCAGCTCTAGGTATTAAAAATATACATTGCACATTCTTGATTTGTGTGCTGGTAAACATGGGTGTGTTTGGCTAGTGAAAATTAAAAAGTATGTACTTAAGTGTACATAAGACTGTGTAATTATGGTCCACACACTTTCCTATATGGATGTTATATGTTAATAAAAGTTCCAAAACTTCATGTATGTGTATCTGTATGTTCATGTTTCATCACTATTTTTTATACTTTCCCATCAAGATGTTAACTACATTGTTTGATTCTCCCCCAGAATGATTTTCCTTTACAAGGAGAATCTGTTGAACAACACATTGGTAAATCTCTGCTGGCACTAGAAACCTGGTTGCCTTCTAACCACATATCAAGCATGGCCATACCTGACTGAAAGGGAGGTTGGGGAACGTGGTCATTAGCTGGACACCTATATGCTCTCCCAAAATTTGGAGGTTCTATTGCTAAAGAAAAGAGAGAATGGATATTGGGAAACAACAAGCGAAACACACACTTGTTCATTCGTCAACACTGGATGCCTACTCAGTGCCAGGAACTGTGCTAGTGTTAGGGATACACCAATTAAACCACCCTCCAGTCCCTACATCATGGAATTTACACCCTAGTGAGCAAATAAACATGGAAGCAAACTGTTCCAAAAAAACAGCAACGACTAAAAGCTGGTTGTTCTTTTTGTTGCTGTTGTTGGTTTTTTTGTTTTGTGACTGGTTGTTCTACCAGCATTATGCACCAGATACAACCCTTTGCCTAGGAGAACCAGGAAAGCTCAGGAAGGAGGCATCCTTTGCACTGACACTGGGAAGATAGTAATAATCACACAATAATGATACCATTTTCTTAGCAGTGATTTTGTGCCAGGCACTACTCCAAACCCTTTACATATATTAACTTACCTAATCCCTCCATGATAGAATCCACTATTATTCTCACTTTACAGATGAGAAAACTGAGGCATTGCACCTGGTGGAACTGCGATTTGAATGCATGCAGTCTGACTCCAGAGCTCGGACTTCCTTTCATAAGAAAGAAAGGGTCCCAACTTCCTCACCTAAATCTCTCAATCCTCCTTGCCGAATATAAGAAGGGAAACAGCAGAAGTGGGGAAAATGAAAGACTAGAGGGTCTCAAAAACCTACCTATGATACAGCACAAAGGAACTCCAAATGCAAGGCAAGTGTCCCAACTTCCAGCTCTTTCTCTGAGAAGGGTGGGTCACCCTAGGGAAACATCGAAGGATCACAGGGACCTGGGAAATGGTCTCTAGAAGCAGGTTCTTCAAAATATATGGCCATGTCTGTTTCTTTATTCAAAAGTAAGTTTTTTTGGATTTACTAAAAATCAGGCATCAAATCAACATCCTCTTTCCGAAACCAGCATGATCGCTCCCTTAATTCTGGGGCATTTTTGTGTCAGCATGAGGGAACGCAATTCTCCGACACAGTAGGGGTCCACAACCTAAAAGAAGTTTGGCCTTCACTGAAATCAATGGTGCCTTTAGAGAAGCTCTTCTGCTTTGATGATCCCATTGGACAAAACAGAATTTGTTCATTTCCAAGTTATTTACTGTGGTTCTCTATTATTAACAAATTGTCTTTTGCTTAAAAGGTGTTGGCCTTAAAAGTTGAGAAGAAAAACACAAGTGAAAGCATTCAATGAAAGCTTGGTAATATTTCAGCATGTTTCAATGAGTCTCTTTTTCTCCTGTTTTCTTCTGGTCATTTCCCACCCTTGATTAGTAATTTTACACCCTAATAGTAAAATATGAAATACTTTTTAATACTGCCATGGTGGTAAAAGTGTTTAGTTTTTATGATATGTCTCCAGAGATAGATCTTTAGCAGTATATAGTGAGGTTAATTCGGCATAAAATAGTATAATATCTTTCTTATTTCTGTTCACTCATTTAGAAATTATGAGATGAGTTCTAGCAAAAGGTTCACCCCACTGACTGGAGACTAGTGTTTTAAAATTAGGGTTCTCACTTTCTCTTTGGGGAGGTTAAACGTTTTTTTAACCAATTTTTTGGGAGTCTAATAAACAGGAGTTATTTCCCACTTTTGTTTCCACAGATTCCTGGGAGAAGGTGCCAATGTCGAAGGCCTTGCAGTTCCCAGAGATGACTCTCCCATCAAACCCCAGCCAGTCAGCCAGCCTCTTACCCCTCTCTTCCCCTTCAGGCTCTCTCATTCCCTGAGTACTTGTGAAATGAGACCTGAGAACCCAGGAATCCTTTCCACTGTGCCATTTTGTGAAAATACTAATGATATTTCCTTTGGCTATATTGTTCAATTTTATGAGGCAGAGAAATAAATTGAGTTAGCTATCTGGTAATACAGGGTGAAGCCAGGAAGAAAAGAGAGAGAGAGAGAGAGAGAGAGAGAGAGAAGAAGAAGAAGACAGGACTTATCTTCCTTGGTCCCGGGCTACACTTGAAACAGACCCCCTCCACCAGGTCTGGTGCCTGGGGGCGGGGACACCCATCTGTGGGGATGCTTTTCCCTCCTAGGAAATCACAGCGCCCTGTCTCCCAACGTGCTCCGGCATCAGACAGGGTAAAATGAAGGTTAATTTCATATATGCAATTATGTTCACTCTTCTTAATATCAGCACTTACAAAAGTCCAAATTGGGCTTGTACAATGAGCTACATTCTAACTTAATCTCACAGTCGCTTCTAATTTCAATCTTTAATGAATGCTTGGCAACTCTTGTGCTTCCTTTCATAAAAAGACAAAGTTCCTGCTTCTCACTTCATAAAAATGGCAAGAACAAGTTAACCTTTAGCTAATATGGATAAGAAAAGGTTAATATGAGTAGACTGAAAACACAATTTCCCCACAACTTTAATTTTACAGTGAAATCCAAAGCTCTTTAGACTAGATAATTGTTAGCTTTTCTGGGCACTTACTGCATTACCCCACTTGGAAACCTATTAAGAATTAAAAGTAAACATGTCAAACAAGAACTGCTCCCTAATTAATACTAAGACATGTATGAAAACATTCTTGAATATTAGGCTTAGTAGTATTGTATATTATACTGTCCTCGCTTATAAAAAGTTAAATGTTTCTTCAAATGAGAATGCAGACCCATAAAGATAGCTAAATATGCAAAATGTAGTGATCCGTTTGACACACACAAGCCAGTTCTGATAATATTTCACTGCTTACCTGAATTTTAAAGATTAATTAATTCTAACTACCCCCTGGTGAGAGAACCGATAAACAAACAAGTTGATTAACAGAAAAGTTAAAAAATATATAACATCATGCCAAGGTACCACAGCTGAGGTCAGAATTCACTCAGTTGTGACAAAGAGACTTTAATTCTCAGTCTGATTTCCAGCTGCACGATCCAAGCACCATGTCACAAGGAGACCGAAAAAGAATGTGACGCAATGCTTCACAAACCCCAAGAATTTGCTGCTGGTGTTTAAGAGCAGAAACTAAAACCAGCCATAAATATATAAAACCCAAATAAACATGCTGATCTCTTCAACTCTGACCCAACCTTAACCCAAGTATTAATGTTTTTCTCAGAATTCAACCAAAAGAGGTTTTCCGAGAAACAGAACCTACCTTTCTAAAACATCAAAAAGGCATCAAAGTACAGAGAACTGTGGAGTGTGGGGAAGGCTGCAGGGACCTGTCCCGATGTGGCCCCTGTGCTATGATCTGGGTCCAGTCAGGTAACCTAGGGGACTGCAGAATCTCTGAGCATGACTTCCTGTCAGGACGACGTCTCCATCCTTCACGTACCTGTCACTTTTGGAGATACAGAATGGCTAGGTCTGAAGAATTAAAGTACAGGAAAATAAGAAGGGTCTAGAACTTTATGGAGGATTATCCACTGGGGAGGAGGTGTTCCTTTGGGGATGCTCCAAGTTTAGGCCCAAAACAGACCACAGCCTCCCAACCACTCACAGTTCAGTGACAGTGTGCTGTCACACGATACAAGGTAAAATGATACGGCCCCCACTTCCAGACTTCACTTGTGCTTCTCAGACAGCAGCAAACACGCCGCTCCATGGGATAATTCCACGTAGATTAAAACTCTAGGCTTTTAGGCGCTCCATAACTGCTTGTCAAATGAAATTACTGTTCCTAGACACGGGACTGTATCCTTGTGGTTTGAAAAGCTAATGTGTATCTGATAGTGCTTATCATGGTTACATGCTTACCACACCTCCAAAGTCTGCAGCCTATTAATGGAAACATATGTAGAATGAAAGGGGGCGGGTGGGTTGTAACTGGAAGAAAGAGTATCAAGACAGGTTTTAAAAGTCATAAAATGCAGGTCTCATTCTTCAGGTCATTAAAAGACCCATAGGAGTCTGCCGTTTAATACAATAAAATATAAGAGTGACTGTAACAGTTTAGCCATACCATGGTAGGATAGAAAAATTAAATAATGTGCTAGAGAAAGGGTACTGAAGAGCACACAACCTAGAGTATGGCAAGAATTTCTGTGAAGAATAACCTCAGAGGAACTTCAATGGTTTGCATATAAAAGGGAAGTGCCAGCTTCACCTCCAGGGAGGATTCTGCAATGTCCTACTTATAGATCCTTTTCTCTAAAATCTTGACTCAAAGCTCCAAAAGTGGACCAGAATCTTACCAGCCACAGGGGGACAGCAAGTCTCTGGACTCCCTAGTCTTTATTCTCAGGCATTTGCCAACTTGTCAGGGTTGAGAGTGAGCCTTTTATATTAAAGATGGAGTATATGATTAAGAAAAATCTTTGATTTTGGGAAATAATAGTTTCAATGTTGCTACAATTCATTAGGGCATGATTTTTGTGAGTTAGGAGGAGAGATGGCCAAAGAGTTACAAACATATTTGTACTTTCATTCTGTCAGTAATCATCATCATCATCATCATCCCCCAAACAACTCACTCCCAGATAGTCAACAAAATGTCTACTGCTAAGAATAGAAGTCTACTAAGTGTTCCATGACAAGAAAAAACTAGCTTCCACATTACATTTTAAAAAATTGTGCCCCTTACTAGTTTTTATAATTGAAGTGTTGAAAATCCAATACACCCTTTCAAGAGGGAAATCCAAACAGCTTTCTGTCAGTAACAGCAACATACAGTAGTCTGGAACCTCCTTGAAGTTAATTGCAGCACAGCTCACTAATGAAACTTTCCGTCTATTAAATCTTAACAGGCATAACTATAAAAATGGCGCCAAGCTTTCTCCTGCTCTGGAATGTCCCAGCTAGCACTTTGTGACTTTTACCCTTTATCTTTGTAATTACTGTAATTATTGCAGAGTTGGAGTAGAATCAAGATCTAAGAATACAGTATTTTTTTTTCAAAGTCCAATTTTGTTTCATATTCTCAGGGTGGGAATTTTGGAGACGGCCTGCACAGGGGGCCAGTTGTATTCATCTCACTGCAGAACCTGTGTTAAGGTGAAGGGCTGTTGGATCATCACTGAGTTCCAGAATACACATAGGACATACCAATAGCTTCTAAAGAACTGTGATTTCTTGGTAAACTGATTTTATATTTTGTTTTGGATAATTTAGGCATTAACAGAAGTAGTTTTATAGATAATAAACAGATAGAGGAGAAGATGTCAAAATCATTACTTTCAGTTTTGTAGCCTAACAGGAAAATGTTCCCCTCTTTTTTCTATATTACCCATCTGAAAATGGGCATTATTCATAATCAATATTTTGAAGTTTTGGTATGAAAGCCAAAGGAAATAACAGCTCTTTTCTATAGTGCTTGTTCTCATGAAGGACAAAAATCACTTTGATCTTATTGTCTCTAAACAATCCCTATATCCCTATGGTGAAAGGAGGACATAACTCTTGCCACCCATTATTTGCTTAATTCTGTCTCAATTTTTCCTAATATTAAAAAGAGGGGCACCTGGGTGGCTCAGATTGTTAAGCATCTGCCTTCGGCTCAGGTCATGATCTCAGGGTCCTGGGATCAAGCCCCACATCAGGCTCCCTGTGCAGCGGGGAGCCTGCTTCCCCCTCTCTCTCTGCCTGCCTCTCTGCCTCCTTGTGATCTCTCTCTGTCAAATAAATAAATTAAATTAAATTAAAAAAAAAAAAGAAATGCTTTCGGGTAGTACTTCACGGAAGTACAATCATTTCGTTCCTGGTTCCAAGCCTTTGTCCTAAATTGCAGCAGCTAGAGAGAGGAAACGTCCCACCAGGAGACAGGTTTGGGGGCCAAATGAGGATGGACTATATGCATAATGCATTGCAGTTAATCTTCATAAATTCGTGCTTTGCTGCAGGATAAATGTATTTGAGTCTAATGCCCAGTGGGCATTTTATTCCATTTCTATTTTCTCTTCCCTAGGCAAGCTGGAGCCAAAAAGACAGCATGGACATATATAGTTTTGGCTAAGATAACTAGGACATAAAACATGTTAATTAACTTCTGAAAAGTAAGTTTTGATTAGTTTTATAATATCTGCCTGGCACCTCAGTGATAAAGTGGATTTTTTGAATGACCCTGCAGACCAAATTTTCACTTAAACGATCATCAGTTCCTACTTTATGTGTTGTGTGGGCATCTCTTTACAACACTCGGCACAACGTAGGTGTATCGACTAAAGCATGGTTTCTCCAAATGTGATCAGTAGGTAGACTGCCTGCATGGTAAGGACCCAGGGAGCTTGCTAAAATGCAGATTCCTAGGCCGGCTGAACCAGACTGTCTCAAGGTGGAGATGGAGAAGGAAATCTGTTTCCCCAGCTCTCTAGATTGTTCCAGTGCCCTAAAACTTGTGCCCAGCTATGTCAAGGGAACTGCACATAATTTACTACCCACCATTGCTCCACTCAAAGCATCAACTTCATTGTCCACTAATACATTTACTTAGCCCCTGCTCAGTGCAAGACATCCCGGGGGATGAAGTGGTGGCTGGTCTGTCCTCCAGGCACTCACAGTCCAGTTGGAGGGGATAAATCAAGGATAAATAGGAACATAGGAGCACAGAGCATACCAAGCCCAGATAACAATAATACTAAGGGTGGTCACTTACTGAGCTCAAATTACAAGCAGATCTATGTATATGTTTTATCACTACTTCGCATAATCCCAGTTACAAGATATAATTTATCTTTTGCTATAAATTTAAAATTTCTAAACTCAGGAAGTTCAAATGGCTTTCTCAATGCCACTTGGCTTGTAAATGAGAGAGGTAGACCTGCGACCAGACCCTGTGGCCAAAGCCCATAGTCTTCCAGCCCATCATGCTGGCCTAACTAAGAGGGGTCTCAAGTACAGCAAAGCACTTAGACCTGTTCTCAGTGTGCTGAACATAGACTCGCAATGTCACAAGCAAGCCGGGGGGTGGGAGGGCCTTCAATGAACAAAGCACCTCCTGCCCCAAGATGGATAGAGGGAAGTGATTTACTCATAATGACCCCATTTATGACAGAGCAAAGGTATTACAGTGAAGTTTTCTGTGATTTCTTTCCAACTACAAGAACCAAGTATTTTGTTTAAAAGTTAAGGTTCACTGTGGTCAGCAGTACAATGATCTGACTTAGTTGTTTTTTGTTTGTTTGTTTTGAAACTATGAGCATTTCTTCCTAATTCTTTATCACAGATTTAATTTAGGGCAGATGGAGGCCGATTGTAATTTGAATTATTAAAGAAACATAATTCCTTTTCAAGTGTTGCATTGTACTAAAAAAAAATTTTCTCTAGATTTTTAAAGACACGGTTTCTCAAAAGAAACAAAGTAAAGAAGAAAAAAAAAACCAAAAAGGAGAAAACCAACATATCCAGAAATTTACTGAATAGAATAGTAGTAGTTAAATGGGTCAAAGGAACAAAGGAAACTTATACCATTATAACTTAAATTTTTTTAGCTCTGTTAAGGTCAGCATAACCCAAATTAATTTTTCTATGTATTATTACCTAGAAAGTATTAAATAAAACTATTTTAAAATCTGGTTTTAGTGCATTTTATTTATGTATTTTTATTTTGATATAACTATAGCTTCACATGGAGTTGTAAGAATTATTATACAGAGAGATTCCATGTAAGAGGGTAACATTTTGCAAAACTTTAATACAACATCAAAATCCAGATATTGACATTGACAGTCAAGATACAGAATATTTCTATCACCACACTGATTCTAAATGTTGCCTTTTTTTCTACCTCCCTCCCACCTACATGCCTTCCTTAATCCCTGGCAGCTAGCAGTCTGTTCTCCATTTCTATAGTTTTATCATTTCAAGAATGTTACATAGATTGAATCATATAGTATGTAACCATTGGGGGTTAGCTTTTTTTTTTTACTCTGTATAATTTCCCAGAGATTTGTCCAGATTATACTGTATTCATATTTTTTTATTTCTTTTTAAATATTTTATTTATATATTTGACAGAGAGAGACACAGCGAGAGAGGGAATACAAGCAGGGGGAGTGGGAGAGGGAAAAGCAGGCTTCCCGCTGAAAAGGGACCCCCCCATGCAGGGCACGATCCCAGGACCCTGAGATCATGACCTGAGCTGACAGCAGACACTTAATGACTGAGCCACCCAGGCGCCCCTATTCTGTATTAATATTTGTCCCTTTTTGTTGCTGAGTAGTATTCGATGGTACGAATGTCCCATAGTTTGTTTAACCATTCACTCATTCAAGGACATCTGAGTTGTTTCCAATTTTTGGTTATTGCAAATAAAGTTGCTATAACACTCATACACAAGTTCTGGTGTGGACATAACCTTTCATCTCTCTGGGGTAAATGTTCAGGAGTACGATTTCTGGATCATATGGTAATTTCATGTTTAGTAGCTTAGGAAACTGCCAAGCTACTGGTCATAGAGCCTGTACCCTTTATAGCATCCCATCAGCATTGTGTGAATGACCAGTTCCTCCTCATTCTCACCAGCATTTGGTGTTGTCAAATTCCTTATTTTTGCCATTCTGATAAGTGTGTAGTGTTCTCTTTTAGTTTTTTCAACAAGGTCTTTCTCAGAGAAAGAAGTTTCTAATTTGATGAAGTCCAATTTATTAACTTTTCTTTTTATGGACTATGCTTTTGGTGTTAAGTCAAAGAATTCTAGGTCTCAAAGCTTTTCTCCTATTTTTTATTCAGAAAGTTTTAGCTTTCACATTTAAGTCTATGGCCAATTTGAGGTAATTTTTGCATAAGGTAAGACTTAAGTCAAGATTCATTTTTGACCAGTGAATGTCCAACTGCATTTGTTGAAAATCAAGCTGCGCTTCTCCCATTGAATGGCTTTTTGATTTTGTCAAAAATCAACTGAGGGATACTGGTCTGCAGTTTTTTCCTCTATTGTCTTTGTCCAATTTTGACATCAGAGTACTACCAGCTTCATAAAATGAACTAGGAAGTATTCTTTCTTCCATTTGCTTAGGGAGATTGTGTAGAATTGGTGTTAGCTCTTCTTTAAATGTTTTGTAGAGTTCTCTAGTAAAAACATTAGGGCCTGGGGATTTCATTTGGGGAGTTTTAAAATTACAAACTCAATTTCCTTAATACATATAGGGATATCCAAATTATCTATTTCATAGTGGATAAGTTGTGATAGTTTGTGTTTTTTTGTGGAAGTAGTCCATTTTGTCTAAGTTGTTAATTACATGCATGTAGAATTGCTCTTAGTGTTATCTTATTGTCCTTTGATATTTGCAAGTTCTGTAGTGGTAGCCCCTGTTTCATTCCTGATGTTGGTAATTTATGTCTCCCTTTTTTTAGTTTGTCAATCTTGCTAGAGGTTTGTCAATCTTCCTGATCATTTCAAAGAATCAGCTCTTTTCATTATTAATTTTTCTATTGGTTTTCTATTCTGATTTTCATTGATTTCCATTTTTAATCTTTATTATTTCCTTCCTTCTGCGTGTTTAAAGTTTATTTTGCCCCTCTTAAGTTCTTTCAAGGTGGAAGCTGTGTTTATTAATTTGAGGATTTTCTGCTTTTCTCTTATACGCATTAGGTGCTATAAATTTTCCTGTGATCTTTGTTATTGTTTTCAAGTTTGATTCCAATGTAGTCAAGAAGTCCCTCTGTATTATATCAATTCTTTTAAATGTGTTAAGGTTTGTTTTCTAGCTCAGATTATTATCAATCTTGTTATATGTTCCAAAGTACTTGGAAAGAATGCATATTCTGTTGCTGTCAGATAGAATGTTCTATAAGTGTTGATTAGATGCTGTTGATTGATGATGTTCTGTTCTTCTATATCCCTGCTGATTTTCTTTCTAGTTATTCTATCAATTGTTGAGAGTAGGGTGTTGACATCTCCAGCTATACTTGTGGATTTTTCTATTTATCTTTTTGGTCCTACCAGCTTTGCTTCATGTATTTTTTCAACTCTGCTGTTTGGTAAATAAACACTCAGGATTGTTGTGTCTACTTGGTAGGTTGACCCTTCTATCATGTCATGTACCTCTGTGTCTCTAGTAATTGTCTTTGCTCTGATATTAATATAGTTACTCCTGCTTTCCTTTGATTAATATAATAGACACATATATATATCCTTTTACTTTCAACGTATTTATACCATATCTGAAGTATAATTTTTGTAGTTAGAATATAGTTGGGTCACATTTTTTAGTCCACTTTGCCAGTCTTTCAACTGATATATTTAGACTATTTACATTTAATGTAATTATTGCTCTGACGAGGCTTAAGTCTGCCATTTTTGTTTTGTTTTGTTTTCTGTTTATTCTCACCTTCGTTTTTTGGTTAGTTGGTTGATTTTCTTTTTTCTGCTTTTATTTGGGTTACTTGAATGTAGTTTTAAATTCCATTTTCCATTTACCCATAGTCTTCTTGAGTGTATCTTTTTTTTTATAGATTTTTCAGTCATTGCTCTAGGTATTACATTAAATGTACATAACTTATTACAGCCTACTGGTGTCATGATTTCCTTTTTTTTTTAAGATTTTATTTATTTGACAGAGAGAGAGATAGTAGGAGAGGGAACACACGGAGAACACAGGGGGAGTGGGAGAGGGAGAAGCAGGCTTCCTGCTGAACAGGGAGCCTAATGTGGGGCTCGATCCCAGGACCCTAGGATCATGACCTGAGTCAAAGGCAGAAGCTTAATGACTGAGCCACCAGGCCCCCCTGGTGTTGTGATTACACCAGCCTGAGTGAAATATACAAATCTTACTTCTCTGGAAATGCTCTTAACCTCTCCAGTTTGTAATATAATTGCCTTAAATATTTGAAACATTTGGAACATTAGAAATTGGTATAATTTTTTGTTTCAACCATCAAATGTAATTAAGAAACTCAGAAGGAGAAGGAAAGCCTGGTGTATTTACCCACATTTTTGCTTACTATGTTTTCTTCCTTCTTGATGTTCCCAAGTTCCTTCTTTCATTGATTCCTCTCTGCTTACACAACTTCCCTTAGCCATTCTTTTAAGGCAGGTCTGCAGAAGACAAATTCTTAGTTTTCCTTCATCTGAGAATATCTTGATTCCTGCCTCATTCCTGAAGGATATTTTTACTGAGTATAGGATTCTGGATTGTAGTTTCCTTTCAGCACTTAAAAAATATTGTGCCAGTTCTTTCTCCCCAGTTTATGATGAGAAATACAATGTCACTTGAATTGTGTTTCCCCTATAGGAAGGTACACTTGTTCTCTAGCTGCTTTAAGAACTTTATTTTTGTCTTTAATTTTCAGACATTTAATTATGATATATCTCAACATGGATTTCCTCAGCTTTATTATGATTGGGATTCTCTTAGCTTCTTGAATTTGTACGTTTATGTCTTTCGTCAAATTTGACTTGTGGGTCATTGTTTCTTTGAGCAGTTTTGTAGCTCATCTTCTTTCTCCTCTCTCTCTGGAATGCCAATGACATGAATGTTAGATATTCGGCTATAGTCCCACAGCTTCCTGAGGTTCTGTTTTTGTTTTTTTCAATCTACTTCAATCTGTTTTTCAGATTGGGTTATTTCTATTCTATTTTCCAATTCACTGGTTCTTTTCTTTGTCCCCTCCATTCTGCTGTTCAGGCCATCACTAAGCTTTTTATTTCCATATTATATATTTTAAATGTTCCACTTAATATTTCTTATTATCTTCTATTTCTTGGTGAGGCTTTCTATTTCTTCACTTGTTTCCAGCATGTTCATAATTGCTCATAGAAGGTTTTTTGTTGTTGTTTTGTTTTGTTTTTGTTTTTTTTCACCATGGCAATTTAAAAATCTTTGTCTGATAATTCAACATCTCTGTTATGTCAGTGTTGACACTCATTGTGTGTTGAATATTCGCCCCTCCCAAAGATATATCCAGACACTAATCCCTGGAAGCTGTGAATGTTATTTGGGAAAAGGTCTTTGCAAATGTAATTAAGGATCTTAAGTTATAAAGGTTTTCCTGGATTATCTGAGCAGTACTTAAATCTAATGATAAGTAGCATCCTCATAAGAGAAATACAGAGGAGGCAATATCTCTTTAGAGGGAGAGATTAAAATAATGCAGTTATAAACCAAGGGATACCTGGAGTCACCAGAAGTTAGAAGAGGCAAGGAACAGTATCTCTCCTAAAGACTTGAAGGAAGGTCAGCTCTACTAATACCTTGATTTCAGATCTCTGGCCCCCAGAACTGTGAAAGAATAAATTTCTGCTGTTTTATGCAAAGTTTCGGGGTAACTTGTTACAGCAGTCCCAGGAAATGAATATGACATCTCTTGATTGTCTTTTTAAATTCAGTTTAAGACCTTTCTGGTTCTTGGTATGAGGAGTGATTTTCAATTCAAACCCGAACACTTATATATTAAGTTAGGAGACCCTGGATCTTATTTAAACTTTCTGTTCCAGCTGGCTTATCGTGACACCACTGGGGCAGGAGGCTGCCTCACTATTGCCAGTAGAGGTAGAAATTTACATTTCCCTACTTGGCCACCATTGACACCAGAGGGGCAGAGTGGTGGGGGAATCTTTTATCCTGATGGGTGGAGATGGAATTTCTGGCCCCTCATGTGGCCTCCATCCAGATTACAGTGGGGTTGGCCTCATTACCTGTGGGTGATGGTGAAAGTCCTGACTCTCCCCTAGGCTTCCTGATTTTACCCCAGTGGGGAGAGGAAAGGCGTCGCATTACTGCTGGGGGAGTGGAAGTCCTATCTCTCCACATGGTTTCTACTGACACTGGATGGAAAGGGACCTTAAAAAGACTTGGCTTTCTATTTGGCTTTTTCTGGCACCACCCCAACAGGAAAGAGGAGGGGCTGGGGTACCTTATTACAGCCTCAGGTAGAAGCAAGTTATCCTCTTCACTTAACCTTTGCTGGCCTGGGTGGAAGTATGCTCAGTTTCCTCTTTGATGCTGAACTAGAGTAGCGTGGTTATCATCCAAACATTTTCTGTCTTTCCAGACTGCCTTTCCCCCAGTCCTTTAGCTAGAAGAGAGCAGGCTTTGGTTGGGGCTGGTTTTGTCTGTGTCCCTTAGCATTCCCGGGACTGTGAATTCCCTGATGGTCTGCCTTGTTTTTTCCACCTTCCAGAGTCTTGTATTTTATTTTTATGTAATGCCCAGAGATTTTAGTTTCACTAAGCAGGAGGAATAGCGGAAAATATATCTACTCCATCTCTAGGAAGCAGAAATTTTAATACTCATTCTTCAACATATTTGTTTGAAAAACAGAAGCCTCTACAAAAAGCTTCACAACATTATAACAAAGTAAAATATAATGTTTCCTCATAGGCATATTCCTCCACATCAGCCCGCAGAGGAAATATGTGTTATGTTTCCTGATTTTGTGAATATGAACATAAGTTTGTAGGAGAGCCCTTTTTAATCCCCCTGTGAAGGATTGATCAATTTGAAGATGTAACAATTTAAAGATTTTACTTATGAGAAAAAACCACCAAAAGTAAAAAATAAAGAATATATTAGAACAATTATTTACAAGGACATTTGGGCAGCTGGGTTGGTTAGGCATCTGCCTTCAGCTCAGGTCATGACACCGGGGTCCTACCATTGAGCCTTGTGTCAGGGGTGGGGAATCTGCTTGTCCCTCTTCCTCTGCCCCTCCCCCTGCTTGTGCTCTCTCCCACTCTCAAATAAATAAATAAATAACCTTTTTAAAAAAGAAAAATTATTTATAAAATATAAAGGAATTAATATTTTCAATTTACAAAAAGTCCTTAACAATTAATAACAAAAACAAAAGAAAAGGAGGCCAAGAATATGAAGTGGGAACTAATAAAAAAAATGAACAATAAACTCTATAATAGTTCAATCTTCTTGATTATCAGAAAAATTCAAAATGAAACAATGAAGAGATATTTTTGGTCTTTTATTCATTTATTTAAATATTGAATAAATATTCATTGAGCAATTGCTGTACCCAAAACGGCAGGCAATGAAAATACAACTGAATAAGATAGACATATGTTCCCTGCTCCCACACATTATCAGGCAAGGCAATTCTTGAGCAAATGATAGTGATTACGATTTAGGCTGGTGGAAGTAAAGAGCAATGCAAACACTGAACAAGGGATGCAGGCAAGCTTAGGGGTCAGCAGGGTGTTCCTGGAGAGAGTGGTGTGGAAGCTGGGAGGTTAAGGAGGAGCAGAGGTGAGCCAGACGCCAAGGGTCGGCAAGCGCTGCAGGCAGAGAGAGGGATTGGCTAGCTGGTGCCGAGGCGGGAAGGTGAGAAAAAGCATGGGGACGTTTGAGGAACTGAATGAAGCTCCATGTGGCTGGAGCACAAAAATAGAAGGAGGCTGAGAGAGATGCAGCTGGCAGCTAGTTCATGGTCGAACTGTGGTCCTTAGAGTGTGTTTACTGCATTATTCTTAGGGCAACAGGAAAATGTTAGATCTGGTAAATTTTCATGTTAGACTATCCAATCAGCTGCAGCATGGAGAATGGACTAGAACAAGCCTAGATGCAGACAAGTCAGCTGGGCTGATCTTGCACTGGCCCAGCAAAGAGGTGCTGGTGGTCTGGATCAGGATGCCTGTGGTGATGTAGAAAAGAACTAGAGGGGTTGACAGGAATTCATTGATTGAAGGGGTAGGGTAACAAAAACTCAAGGTCAACTTCCACGTTGCTCCTTGAGTAACAGCTTGGAGAGTGGTGCCATTTGCTGAGAGAGGGAACTCTGAGGAAGAAGCAAATTTGAGCGAGGAGGAAAGACTGTTGGTGTGCTTTTTGCTGTATCGAGTTTGAGTGACCTGGAGGATATCCAAATGGGAACCATTTGGAGGGTAGTTGGATGTCCTTGTTTGAAGTTTGGGAGACAGATCTGGTTCCTGTTGCTCTGGGATGGCTGGGAGTTCCCAGGAAAGTGAAGAGTGAGAACTCAGGCTCATGAACAGAGCCTTGAAAAACATGAGCATTGAAGGACCAGCGGAGAAAAAGAAGCTTGTGAAGAGAATGGCAAATAGAAGGCCTAAGGAAGTAGGCAAGCCCCAACCGGGTGCAAATGGTTTACTTATCTATACCTTGGGCCCCGGAATTCCCTCCTGTCAAGGCCCCTTTGGACTTAGGATGTTCCTGGCTTTGCCTGTCTCCTGCCCTTTGCTTCCTCGATAGAAAACATAGTCACTTGACCAGAGAGATGATGCCAGCCACATCTCATAAAGTAGGTAAGAGAGACTGGTATTTAAAGACAGTGAGGACTACTTTCTGTCAGAACCTCCTCTGTGAAAAGAGGGCTGAGATCCCCTGGGGAAGGAAGAAAGCTATTGCCACTTCCCGTAAATCAGCAGGTCAGAGCTGCTCCAAACGATAATTGAGTGAAATCAACGTGAGAGACCTAAGAGGTGACTTTTGCACAGGGAAGTTAGTGACAGCATAAAAAGGGGAAAGAAGAAAAAAAATAGAATAATCATATAACATGAAAACAGTCAGATTCAAAATTTTCACACCAATTCTGGTTTTTGTTTTTGTTCTTACTGTTTAGATCAGTAAATGACATGAGACATACACTTCCTCAAGGAAATGATTCTGAATCCCAACACAAAGACCATGGCTTACATTTAACTTTCCCTCTGAGGGAAAGTTTTTTTTCTCTGTGAATTCTCAAGATTGGGTCTATGTAGGCACCAAAGACCAGAAGACATTTACCAATGGTAATAATGGCAGCTGACATTTATTAAGCACTTACTAGGGACCTTGCCTCTGTAAGACTCTTTACATAATTTATCTAATTTAGTCTTCTGAATAAGCCTATGCCATAGGCATTATCATACCTGTCATGAGAAGTCTAAAGCACAGAGAGGTTAAGTAACTTACCCAAGATCACACAGGTTCTAAGTAACCTTTGATCAGCACCAACTGGGCCTTCAAGTACATGAATCTCTGGCACCTTTTCCATCTGCAAGGAGGGAACCCAGTCTGGAAAGATGGCAGCCAAGTGTTTCAGACACACACAGACAGTGGCACTTCCACCAAGAAACCCCTAAGTTGCCCACTGGGCTGCTCCAGTTTACCAGGTGGAGGAGTTCATAGGATGTCACATTATTCTCTGGGTGAATGATAGCTCTCTGGAGCTGAAGTGAGCACCACAAGTCCCCCTGCTGTGTGATGTGGCATGACAGGGAGCTGTGGCCATGCTCAGAGCTGGTGTTGGGGGAGGGGGAGGAAGGGATATGGTCACAGTTATTAAAAGAAGCCCACTGTTCAAATGAAGGGCTTTACTGTCAGTCCTACCTCCTCTTCCAGCAATTGAGCTGGTTCCTAAGATGCAACTTCAAACTCCTACCTGAGCTGATTAAACCATTCATCCCATCCAAGGATGTGTGAAGGGGCAGACTGATGGCTTGTCAGAGCAAATCAAGGAAAATTTGTGCATTAAGGTTATTTGCCTGGTTCTGAGAGAATTTCTATTAAATATTTTGCTTATATATTAATGCAATGGAATTTGAACACCTGCCATGTGCCAGGCTTGCGAAGATTCAAAGATGAACAAGATTCAGTTCCTACCTTTGGAGGGGCTGACACACCAGAGATGAGTTATTAAATGCCGAGGGAGGAAAATGAATGAGCTGGGTACAGGGGGATCCTAGAGCGGCCACATCTAACCCAGACAACGGGGTCCCAGGGAGGAGTTCCCAGGGGAGGAAGATTCCTGGGTCAATGTTTAAGATCTTAACAAAGGGGTAGAGTGAGCGTTTTTAGAAGGAAGGGGGGACAATCCAGGCAGAGGAAATAACTAGAGCAAAGGTTTGGAGGAGATAAATAATATGGGCTATCTGCAAAGGACAGGCACTTTAGCGTGCAAGGAAAAAGGTAAAATGGCGGTAAGAGGAGAAGCCAAAGAGAGAGAAAAGGGTCCTGTGCCCCACTGAGGAGGCCGGACATCTTCAGTGAGGAAGCAGACCTGGTCAAGTCTGGTAAGTGGTGAGGTGAGCCTTGGATTTCAGATGGCTCAGTCTAACCCCTGGGTATGGAACAGATTTCCAAATGGACACTAACAATGTGTGGAGCATGTTTCTAGGTTGGGAGCCAATCATAAGAAGACCTGTAAGAGTATCTAGGAAACTGCTGTACTCTCTTTCCCTCCTTTTGGAGGGAAAGGCTACACTTCAGCAAGTTTCTCCCATTCAGATGACGTCACCCTGCCCTCCACACAGGTGCACGCAACAGGGGGAAGAAAGACAGGCAAATGGTTCTAAGATCATCTTTGGTCAAATCAGTAAACCCTGTTAGTTCAAACTTCTTCTTCCATTGAGACTGACATGAAGTTAGCAGAGCGGCAGGAGAAATTACAGTGCAAGCTACTCATCTGAACAGGCACCTACCTGCCCCTGCCCACAAGGAGCTCACAGGCTAGTAAAGAACTCAGACAAGGAAACAAGAAATATTTCGGACATGAGATTAAAAGGACAGAGTGCATAGGAAGCACTTTAGAGGGGCACTTAGACCAAGCTAGAAAGGGGTCGTGAAGGAGTATTCCTTGTAGGGTGATGTTTGAACCAGGGCAGTAAGAATTAGACCAAGAAAAGGGTAAAAGGTAAGGGGGAAGAGTGTTGCAGGCAGAAGGAGAAGCAGAGAGACAAAGGCATGAAGGTGTGTGTGTGTGTGTGTGTGTATGTGTGTGTGTGTGTGTGTGAGAGAGAGAGAGAGAGAGAGAGAGAGAGCAAGCAGGAGCTGGTGGGGCTCCAGTACTTACATGGGAGTAAGATAACTCTGGAGAGGTAAGAAAGTCTCATCTTGTAAATATCTTTATATGTCTCATTAGTCAGATTAAGTTCAACTGCATATAAGATCCCAAAATAATAGTGGCTTAATCAAGACAAAGGATAATTTCTCCTTCACCCAAAGATGAGGGGGTGTGTAGACTGGCACTGGTGTTGGGCTCCACGATTTTCAGTTTCATGAGGGACCCTGACTGCATGGGAGTCTGGAAGATGATGGCTTGCATTCTGGGTGGCTCTTTGTCCATCTGCAGTCAAGTTTCCCCCAGGGAGGCGAAGAGCAGCACCTCATATAAGGCATTCCAAAGCACTCTAAGAAAGGCAGACACAGCCCTGAATCTTGAGAGTCTGCTGAAGGATGCTGAACAGGCAATGGCATGATCCCGTTTGGGTGTGGGCCTCCGTGTGGTCTCTGTGAGGAGAGGCCAGGCTTGCTGTGCTCACCCAAAGGATCCTATTGTCAGCACAAGGCCTGGGTGGTAGCAAACACTTCATAATTGTGTTGTGAATGAATGAAAGGAAGAATGAATGAATGGCAAGACTGGCTGCAAGAAGAATGAGAGTAACTGCCATGAGAAGAGTTCTAACTCAAATAATTGCAGTAGGAGTGAAAAGACAACCCCAGCCGAGGACAGACATGGTGTCATTTGAGCATGAGAAAGGAGTTAGGGAGGAGTTTCAGATGTACGGTTTTGGCTGCTGGGAGGATGGTACAATCATTCACCAAGAGAGGGGATAAAGGAGGAAACTTACATGGTAGGGGGTCAGAATGAGTCTGCTTCCAGCCAGGTAATATTGAGCTATCTATCCACTGCATCCCAGGGGAGGTTCCCAGGGAGCTGGCTCTGCTTCTCTGGACCCCAAGGGAGACCTCGGCGGCATCTCAGATCTGGTGCCACAAGCTTACAGGTGGTAGTTGAAACCACTGATACGTTTTTATACCAAATAAATAAATAAATAAATAAATAAATAAAAAGCACAACGAGGGGAAGGAGAGCCGGACAGAGGGTAGAAGGATGGGTCTGTAAGGAACTAGAGCATTTAAGGCCTGGAGAAAGGAGGTGGAACATTCAGAGGAAACTGAGACATTAATTCAGAGAGATTGGGGCAGGGTTAGGGTGTGCGAAGAATCAGGAGAGAGAAATGTCCAGGAAGCCAAAGGTGAATACAGATGCAGGAGCCAAAAAATGATGTCAAATACTCCAGCAAGCTCTGGTAAAATGAGAAAGGAAAATGCCATTGAAATTGGCAATTAGTAACTCCTTCCAGATTGAGTGAGGAGTAGGTGGGCAAAGCCTAGTGACGGGAAGGAAACAGGGAAATAGGAACAAAAGCTAGATGATTCTTTTCAGAAGGATAGAAGAGGAATACAAGTAGTTATAAGGGAATATATATTATATAAATTCAACTGAAAGGATAAAATAGCTTAGCAATAAAACTCAAACTGGGTGGGAATCTCACTTAATTTTAGATTCAACTTATTCACATTTATAAAGTACTAACTTTATGCTAAGAAATATGCTGGAACTTTCATGTACTTCATTTTTTATTATGTAAAGTTAGTACCCTTTATAGTGGGTGAACAAAGTTGAAGAATATTCTCTTCCCTGTCAGGCAAGTAAAAGTCATTGGAATTTTTTTTTATAGCTTGAATTCAAAATAATATAATTTCCAGAAGATATTTATGCATTGAGGCCTTTTTTACTTGGCTTCTAATATAGTTATTCACTGGGTAGATACATTCAATAACATCTTGGTTGATTGGTATACTTTGGTTATTCCCATTTCACTACGTTTTTGCGTGTGTGTGGCTTTGCTGAATCATTTGGGGAACACTTTCACAATATGCTTCACTACTTGAGTCTGTGTCTAGGTATGGCTTTTTATCCCCCTCCAGGCATTCCATAAATAAGTCACTCTACAAGAACAAGCAGCTCTAGAAAAAAATATAGGTGACACATAGATCTATCTGGTCCCTTTTTGTCCTCATTGGTTCACGTGAATGTACCATTTCGTTTTCAAGACTGCCTCAAAGAGAACCATAATTGCTAACAAACACCAAATTCATCTTTGTTTACCCATCACATAGGGCAATGTCTCCTGGTTATAGGCTCTCAAATACAAAAATAGAAATCCTAAAAAAAATTATAAAAAAATAAAATAAAATAATAGAAATCCTGGAATTAATGTGACCTCTTCCATTACCTTCACTCGTGTTTCCTCTCTTTCTGAATACTGCCAGCTGTACCTTCATGTTCTCTTTCTCCTGTGTCCCTTCATCTCCATTCTTTGGGTCAGGCTCTGGTCATGTCTCTCCCGGATGACTACCACATCTCACCACCCTGGTTCGAGTTATTTCTCAAGGTTTTTGTTTTTTGCCAACCTTATCTTTGCATTATTCAAAAGCAATGGCTACCTCATCTGCAGTCCTCAAGGGGCCCTTCTCCAGCTAGTCTCAAAGGGCGTGCAAACCCCCTTGTGACTGGCCCCTTCTTGCCGCAACCTCCCCATTTGCTCTTGTCAACCTCACAGAAACCCTCAGTGTTACTTCACTGAAACCAGAACACAGAATGTAGCCTTGATGGGGAAAATGTTTCTGCTTTTGTTTTCAGAATTGTCCAAAATGGGAACGGAACAACTTTTATCCCAGCCCAGAGGACACGAACCACCTTTATCCCAACACTGCCTTGAATCCGTCCCTTCTCGAACGAAAGCCAACCTTATACGCTTTAAAGGCCACGAGTCCGCAGACTCACTTGTCTATTTTAACTTGACAGAAAAACTCATTTTTTCACTAGCTCTTTTGTTCCTCATCCACTGGCTCATATGTTGCTACCATTTTCTGCCCTCCTCAGAACAAGTCCTAGGATTTGATTTCCATGTAGTGAAGTGACACTAAAGAGCATTTATAATACCTCCCAAATGGTCAAATATGGTAATTCCCAGCAGTCAAGTCGAAATAAAACGTGTGGCTCCTGAATTTCCTTTCTATTAAAAACCTCCACTGAAATACTGAAGCAACCGCAGAGTCGACAGTAGACTCTAAAATGGATTCACTGCTTTAAAGGTCACTAAGTCTCTTTCTCTCCCAAGCCTCAAAAACTCCCACTGAGATAGACAGGGGAAATCGAATGGATGTTCTGAGACCCACACCAAGGGCCACTTGCCTCGCAGTGCAGGACAAGCACCCAGCCCGCACCACGTGAGAAACATCTGTGAGAATTCCAGGGTCCCCCATCTTTCTGATTTCTCTTCCTTCAAGGGAGAAGTTCACTTATCCAGTGAAATGACTCATTTTTACAAGTCTTCTTAACAAGAAATGGCATTTTCAAGATCATTTTTTTTTCCTGACCAAGATGCTCTTTATAGCGGAGATGGGCATGGGATGGGACTTGAGGAAGAAAATATTTAGAGGCCACATGGTTAATGATAGATGATTAATGAAAGGTAGAGCTAGTTATTGGAGAGGATATGGGTGAAAGGCAGCAAAGGACCTGAAAGTTCCTCTCTGACACCTCTCAACCTCCCGAACCTAATAGGCCAGCTAGATTCTCCTCAGGCTCCAAACAATATTCGTAGTATCTCTCTTTCACATTTCTTAAGAATGTGGGATAAAAAAGAAAAGATAATGTTGTTTGTTAGTGTTTTCTTTAATGGAAAGTGATATATAAAATAAGGTGAAAGAAATCACTTTTATATATGCTTTCTGCTGGCTTTATAAATTCACCATAATCCTGGGTGGTTTCTGGTCTTCTCTTAGGAATCTTTCTGTGGGTCAGTAGAAAAATTACCGTCTTATCTCCTATAAAAATAAAGGATCAAAGGATCATGGGTACAAAAAGACTTTTGTACATCTCTCTGCCTCCCAATGGGACCCACCACTCAGACTGGCAGGAAGCTACTCTTCTTTTTCTGAACCTCTCCTATCTTTTTATTATGCTGAATCCAAACTCATCAAGGTGACTGATATCTTTTGTTATATACAGAACACTTGGCTACTCCTTTCTTTTCAGAAGTGTATGTACTACAGAAGCTAACCTCTCCCCCTCACATCACTTCCCCACATGCACCTTCTCCCTACCACAAAGATACAGAAACCACAATATTCAGCCATGGTGGCAATGTACTATCCATTCAATGAGTGGAATTCTCTGGTTAATTGAAGTCTCTGGGTAACGGAAATGAAACCCATGTGTTTCAAGCTATCCTCACTCCTTCACAAGTTTAGCGTGGCACACACACATTTGTCCTAAGAGTCAGGATTTGCAATGCCACAGGGCCATCTTTCCAAATGTCAGGTCTCACTGGGTGGTACTTTGGACACAAATAAAGAATGTATAGGACATTGGGTTCAATGTGCACCGGTCTGAAGAACATGTCTTGGAAGGCGATATTTTCAAAAACAAAATTCTCTCTGGTTATCACTTTATCATTTGTCTTTTTTTTTCCCCCAGACAAAAGCAGGGAGAATAAGTCCAGTTGTCTGAGGATTGCTATTAGTTGAACCTGAAGTGGGTTCTAGAATCTAGCTAATTTTACTCCCATAAAAATGAATCAAAACAATACGGTTTTAGCTAATGTCATAGAAAATCAATCCTCTCTCTCTCTTCCAATTTCAAGATTATTGAACCAAATTTTAGAATGTTTAAAGACATTAAAATAGAACATATTAGCTATTGTGATTAATTTCATGTTTCCAGCTTCAAGCTTCCTTGTATTCTTTGGGTGATAATGACCTCTGTCTCGCTGTATTCTCCTTGGGACCAATCCCCAGGACCCACAAACCTCAGTAAGACCCATGGCTGCAAACTTTAGTATTAAGATTCTTGGTCCTTAACAGGAAACCTTCTGCTGAGACTTAAGAACATGGACTTGGAGTTAGTGTATGGTACAAATCTTGTACCCACTACTTACCAGCTTTGTGACTTAGGCAGATTATTTAACGTCTCTGTGTTTATCTGTAAAATGGGTAAAATAGGGTTAAGGCTAGGGCTATTGCAAGATTGAAATGAGATAATGTGGGTAAACTTCTCAATACAGAAAACTCTACTTAATTTTAGCTTAGTTTTTGTTGTTGTTGTTGTTTTAGTGGAGCATGGAGTCCCACATGGGGCTTGAACTCACAACCCTGAGATCAACACCTGATCTGAGATCAAGAATCAGATGCTTATGTGGTACATAAACAATGAATCTTGGATCACTGAAAAAAAAAAAAGAATCAGATGCTTAACTGCTTTACTGACTGAACCACAGGTGCCCCTAAATTTAGCTATTTTTACTGTTAGGCTGGTCACTTCTCTCAGGCCTCACATAACACTATTACCCAGAGGAGCTCTAGGGACCAAATGCTATAAGTATAATGTTAAACTTATAAGTTTATAAGTTATAATGCTAGAAGTACCTGGGGAGGTTTCTGAAAAATGCAGATTCCTGGTCCCTACTCCCAGAGGAGTCTCATTCAACATGTCAAGGTGGGGTTTAGAAAAGTGTATTTTTACTAAGTGCTCCTAATGTGACACACCCAGAAATTTGAGAAGCACTGCCTAAGAAACATTTGATTGTTTAATGGCTCTATTCACTAGTAGCTGCTCTTGAAGTTGACTGTTCTATTCTAGCCGGGTCCAAGCCTTTCCGTCACTCTAGAAACTCAGGCAATTCATGCCCTAGGATCATGGACTTCGGTCATTTGTTGGCTACCTAACATTTGAACTCCCAACATTTAAATTCTACTTTAAATGTCTTGCTGGGAGACAGAGTGCCCCCTTTCACTCCAAAAACTGAAGGGGGAATGTGCCCCTCTCTCACCCTTGTCAAGTCCTAACCTCTTCACACAAGCACACGCCAAGGCCAGGACACTACCCAGGATTAGCCAAACAGCCATTCCCACCCAGACTTTGAATCAGGGGGACAGAGACCCAAGGACAAAGGGAGAGGGGATTGGTGGCCAGCCAGGGATGGTGTTGCCAACAGCCCTGACAGTGTAGGGCAGGCCCAGTGATAAGGAGCATCCCCACCCCTGCCCTTGCCATGTCGGAATAAAAATGTCTTTGATGAGGTGGGGGAAAGTGGCTCTTTTATTGCTAAGATGTTCTACAATTATGCTAAAAGGGAGACAATCTTAAGAATATTTGATAAGGTTAAACAAAGAGACAAAGACTCAGGCAGCATACTAACACCTAAGAATGATCCTATGTGCAGTCAAGCAATATTCATAGGAGAAAGGTTTGCTATCTTGAAGATGCTTCTGTCAGGGGCTAGCACAGGCAATGCCCCTGTTTTTGAGCTCCTTCTACTTGCAGAACCTGAACACAAGTCCCAGCTCCTGCTCTAGGTTTACCAAGGTAAATCCAGATAGAAACAAAGCCTGGACTTAATGATAACAGGAAAAAGAAGCACCAAGTGAGCCAGGCAGTGCCATGAAAGACAGAAAGGACTGTAGAAACTGTGAGAGAGAAGGCCCCAGGGGCATCTGAAGGTGGCCATGGATGGGTGGGAAGGATGCTGAGTGTACAAAGGGCTGCCCATCCCCACCGCCAGCTCTTCCGGGGAGCACTCAGCTAGAAGCAAGCTCCTGTCCTGTGCCTGCCTCCCTTACAGTCTTCTTGCTCAGGAGCAGGAGGGACTTTAGTTGACGGGAGCCCTCCTGGCCTGTCCTCCTATCACACAACATCTTTGTGGGACACGACCTTGTCACCCTCCAAAGGGAAGGTCAACAAATTTGGGGGCTAAGTTCAATTCAAGAGGATGCAGCACTAAGCTCCTGTGGCCGAGGAGCAAGTGAAACCAAGGCCATACTCTCAGAGCACTAGGGTATGGAGAGGATTTGATGACCTTTATAGTGTCTTCTAGCAGAAGTGTTCTCAGTTCTGTGACTATGCTTCACACTCTTTATAAACAAGCACAGCTTTTCTCAACCATGACTCTGCTACTCCTTAGGCAATCCCTTCACCAGTCTGGGTCTCAGGTTTTTTTTTATGTGTACATGGAGTGGAGCAGACATTGTGAGTTGTGTACCTGCAACCATTCCCCACTTCTTCCTTTGTAACAAAAACCCCTTCTGTTCTGTGTCCTCCACCAGTCTCCATGCAGCCATGGACCTCAGGGCACCCAGGACTCCATCCCTAGCCTTAGGAATAGGCTGGATTAGTCTAGAAGTGCTCCCATTCCTCTTGCAAAGGATGGGTTCAAAAAGTGCATGTGATGTAACTTTGGCCAGTGAGGCATGAAGGGAAGTCTGCAGGAAGTCTTTTGGAAGAAAACTCCTGCTAAGAAAGAGCCATGGAGGAAAAAACCATCTTTCATCTTTCTCTGCAAATATCTGGGCTTTGCTGGGATGCCTGGAACTACCACCACCATCTTCCCATCAGTCTGGGGATGGAGGCAACACCAATGACAGCAGTTTGACAGAAAGAACTGGGACTCTTGATGACAATGTTGAGTCACTGAACTAACCAACTGAAATCTGCCCACAGAGCTGAACTAAAAAAATACATTTTTTATTGTTAAAGATATTTTGGTGGCATTTTCTCTTACTTGCAGCCAAATGCATCCAACTGATAGAGAGGAGATAACAGTATCGTTGTGTATCTGTAAGGGCCAGGGGAAATAAAATACATAGAAATGCATTTTAAAATGTTCAGTAGTATATAAAAGTAACATGTTGTTATTATCATGAATGAGTGCTTAATTGCCTTCCATGTCTTCATGAGTTTTGTCTCAAGATCCTTAAAACACAATTTCCATATTTATTTTTGGAAATAATCCAAAACAATTTCCAAATATAATTAATACAATTTCAATATAGATGAGGACAGGAAGATGAAACATAAAAATTGATCTTGGATTTTCTGTGGACGCTGCAGGATTTGGCAGGAGGATGGCCAGACACTCCGGTTACCCTCCTTGATAGGGATCCCACCCTGGCCTTGCCACCCAAATGCCGAGATAGTTTAGACTTTCTTGAGCATTTCCTTTTACTACTTTCTTTGTGCTTCTGTGTATCATTTTCTCTCTGTGCTTCCTTAAACTCCCTATTGTAATCCCATTGACTGGAATGACAATAGCAAAGGCAGGCATAATCAATGTCAGAACATAGTCTGAAATCAGCCCTGGACTCTTACAGCTGCTCCACTCTCTAATTCACTTGGAACTTTATGGATGGCTTTTTTCTCTCTCATCACAGAGCAAATAACAATGCTGAGGAGATTGGGATAGGACTGCACTCTGTTCCTCTCTGGGTCCTTTTTAATTCTAAGCGTGTTTCCAACTGGGGATTTAGAGCAGAACAAGCCAGTAACTAAAACATCTTTCCTTTAGTTTTAAATGATTAGTAAATAAGAATGTACCTCCAAGACAGAGCTGGTATATAGAGTTAAACTGCTCTTGCCAGCTGTTCCAATATGCCTAGCTCTTGAAATCAGTTATGATTTCATTTCTAGTCTAAGGTATGGAGTTCAGTTTTAAGAAGGTCTTTACCTAGCAGGAGGGACAATTGGGTTGAAAAGTCCTGATTCCAAAGAAACACAGTGTTCTTGAAAAGACTTTTTAGACCTCGGATTAAAAGTATGCAGAGATTTCTATGAAGAATGACTCTGTGTGTGTGTGTGTGTGTGTGTGTGTGTGTGTGTGTGTAAACTATAGATAGATAGATAGACTATACATAGGCTATATATGTATAGATAGATGGACTCTATCTATACATATATATATAGTCAAAGCTACCTCAAAGCCACCTAGCCTGGTCCCTGCAAAGATTCAAGAGCCAAACAGATCAAGAGACTTGCCAAAAATCACACAACTTGCCCAAGATTATAGGCGGTAGTAGTGAAAGGAACCACAATGGCAGCTATCTGTTTTGCTCATACTATGTGCTTTGCATTCATTATTTTAGACTTCAAAAGCACTCTATATAGTAGATGCTATTTACCCTCCTTTTAGAAATAAGAAAAGGAAGACTTAGATATAGTAAATGTTGTTCAAGTTCTCCCACCCAAGATAGAGAGATGGTTCTCAGACTTAGGACTGTATAAGTCTAAAGTCTATGCTCATAGCCACATAACCAGTTTGGTATTTATTATATGACACGAGATACTAGTAGAGTGTATCTAATCTTACCACACCTAGATAACGCATTCAGATGGAAATGGAAATCAAAGTACGACATTATATTCTAAACTTTTATAGCTCGTTATGGTTACTGAATTGTAACCAATATTCATGTTATTATAGAGGAAAAAAATGAGCTTCATAATATGATCTAGACCTACTTAATGTTTGTATATATTAAAATAGCATCCAGACCAGATGTAACTTGATCTCGTCTCAAAACCCAACATCCTCTTTCCTTAAAGCTCTAAGAGATTCTTAGAAACAAGAATAAGTTTCTTTTATTCTTTAAGTATTCAAACAAAGGACTTTATCCTTTCAGATCTCCCCTATTTATCAGGCTGACGTTTTGAAATTCGGGTTTGTTATGAAAATAGCTTACCCAATGAAAGAGTCTTGTGTGGGGCCAATGTCTTTTTTGAGCACGGTGACTCTTGGTTTCATTGTTCTGTTTTGCTACAGAATTACCATTGCTATTTTTAAATCATCGCTGTAGACTTGTCAGCTCTGAACCACTCCTGCTCTTGGCTGCACAGCCTCCAGCCGCCTTTTCCATTCTACTGATAAGCCATCCCACGTGTAATATTTTTATGGCCTCTCATCTATTTATAATTGCTTCTCAGAAACTAGAAAATTGTGTTTGTGCCCTACTTTTTTTCCCCCGATCTACATTACCCCTCTGACTGAAGTAATAACCTGTCATGCTTAAACAATTAGCGTAATGCAGAGGACACTCGGGCCTCCTACACACTGCTAATGGAACATCAAATGTGGCTTTAGGAAGTCAGATAAAAATGTGTTTTACATGGGCCAGCACTGCATTCTGGCAAACCACCTTTCCATGCACATCACCAACACGGGACCGTCACACTGAGTGCTCCTCAAGGGGTGGCAGTCTTCCTCCACTGAGGTCTGAGACCCAGCGCAGGGAGGTTCCATGACTCAAATGCCTCCAGTACATTAGAACCGTCATTTCATGCTCCGTGCATGCCGTGCCATGGCAGGACAATGTCCACATCTTCCAAACGATACTGATTTTCAGAGTATGGTTCTGAGACACATTCCTGGCTTCAGATAATGAAAGATTTGTTTTCATCCACGCATTTGTTCACTCATGCATTTATTTGCAAAATTAATATTGATGAACAAAGGATCTTATTCTGGAATAATCTCAACTTAAGAGCTATGTTATCAAACATTCCTGAACAAAATTCTTAACTTTTGCCTTTAACAATGGAAATGGAAACTAATGGAAAGTAATGGAATGGAATGTAAAACCTTTCTGTAGTAAGTAAAACCTTTCTGCAGTAATGGAAAACTTTTCTGGGCTTTTATGAAGAGGTAGCATGATACAGAGGTTAAGGGCATGGGCTATGGAACTAGTGGGGATGGGTTTGAATTTTGACCTTACCATTGAACTAGCTGTGTGATCTTGAGGAGACTTCTCAACTCCTCTGCCCTCAGTTTCCTCACCGTTTAAGTGGGAGTGATTATAGTATCTAATGCCATGGGGTTACTACACAGATTAAATGAGAAAATTCAGGGAAATCTCTTCAGGCAGAGAGCATAAGTCCTTGCTGTTAGTCTTACACAGCAAGCCCTGGGCTAAGTCCATTACATCAATTATCCCGATTAAATATATAAGGCAACCCCAACTCAGAGAGGAGAAAACCAAGATTTAGAAAGGCTAAATAACTTGCCAAAGATTGCACAGGTATACTTATGGGTGAAGCCAAGAGTCCAACCCCGGCATTCTGCTAACAGAGCCCCTGTGCTTAAAAACTCTGCTATAGGGCGCCTGGGTGGCTCAGTGGGTTAAAGCCTCTGCCTTCAGCTCAGGTCATGATCTCAGGGTCCTGGGATCGAGGCCCGCATCAGGCTCCCTGCTCAGCAGGGAGCCTGCTTCCTCCTCTCTCTCTGCCTGCCTCTCTGCCTACTTGTGATCGCGCTCTCTCTCTCTCTCTCTCTCTCTGTCAAAAACAAACAAACAAACAAACAAACAAACAAACAAACAAACAAACAAAAACTCTGCTATATTGTCCTGACTTCTAGCTTTCTAGCCAACCTGGATTGCATTGGGTCAGACTTGGTGTGATTGGGTCTGGCTGGGTTTGGCTTCTAGAATTGCATATGAGTAAGCAGCCCTTTGAAGAATCTAATCAGCAGCCTGGCTCCCCCATGTATAAAATTGTGTCTGTTATCTTCATTAATTTATTTTTTACTTTCCCAGGATTCCTGTTGGTGAGCATGGAATTTTTCTGCACTCTAAAGGAGGAATTTAGCAACCAGAAAAACTGAACTTACTGCATTCGTTGTTATTCATGAAACAGTTTTATTGAAACAGAACTGAATCACACCAAGGACTGAAAAATTCCCTTTTTGAGTCTTTTAAGTGCCCACAGATATTGATTCAAAGACAAAAGCTTCCTGTAATTTTTAATGGAAATGGTCTGGAAATAAATACTGAAAAATAACCTGGAGACAATGAAATGATGAACTGTTCTGTCATCCCCTTTGAGAAATGCGAACTTCTCCCTCCGTCTGTGTGTAGAACATACAGCCAGAGTAGAGCAGAGGCCATGATTTTATAGGCAGGCTTCACATCCTTTAGGGACTGTCTGACTGTCACACTGGGTGGTTTTACACCCCATCAAATAGATTCTCTTTTTTCAGAAAATAAACATGAGCCTTATCACATATTGCTTGGCTAGCTATTTTAATTAGAGTAATGTGAGATATTAATTATGAATATCTCTCTTGGGTGGTAATAAAGTAACTCAAGGAAAAGTTAACAATAACAACTGTTGAAATGATAGCTAACTTTTATTAAGTGCCTTCTGTATGCCAAACATTTTATACATGTGATCTACTTTAATCCATCTATCAGCTTCTAGGAAGTAAATACTGCTATTGTCTCTGCATTATAGGTGAGGGAACTGAACTCAGGTACAGAGCGTTGAAATACCTTGCCCAGGTGTAGCAAGAATAGCTGACTTTTCACCAACGCTTGCGCTTCCCCCTCCCATAGAGTCAAGTTGTCCAGGTAGGGACTACGTTCCCCAGCTCTCCTTGCATCTTGAAGCACCACGTGACTAGTCCTCACTAACAGAAAGCTGAAGAAGAGATGTGTGTCCTGCTCTGTCAATTCTTGCCTGTGCTTTTTCCACACTTCCTCCTTACCTATTGGTTGGTTGAATACAGAAGATACTGAGGTTCTAGGAGATGCAAGAAAAGTAACATGCAGGGGCCTTATCTCTGAATCACAGTATGGAGGCTTGCTCACCAGAAACAGCAGCATTGGATGATTACGTGAATGAGAAATAAGCTTGCATTTTGTCAAGGCACTGATAATTGGGGGTTTATTTGTGATAGCGACTAGTGCTACCCTAAGAAATATGCAAGATTACCCTGGAGCAGCCAGAAAGCAAATCAAGGGGTTCTGTCTCATCTCTATTCCTAACCTGTCCACTAGATGGCCTCTCAGGAAAGGGGCAGTAATCTCTTCATTCTGGTTCACTCATGGCATAAATGCAAAGGAGGAGAGAGATAGTACTAGAAGACCAAGCCTAACAAGCTCTTCGGAAGAGAGTCTAGGCCCACTTGTGTCTCACTGCATTGTATTCCTCTTTGGTTACTTGGTATCAAAATCTATCTACATTATCTTGAAATGCTACCCTCAGGAAGTTTGCATTTCTTTTCTCACTTTAAACTGAACATTAGCTATGCTTTCTGAGAACCCACCAAAAATCAACTGATTTGAGAAAGAAGTAAATAATTCCTCTAGATACAATCCCGAGTGAATTGGTTAATTTTCAAGTCTCTGAAATGGAGAATTGTGTCCCTAAATGCAGCAGCACTCCAACCTTAAATAGCACAGACTTGAAGGTGACAACCACGGGTTTAAATGCTAACTGAACTCAAGCAAACTGGATTTCCAAGCTCCTTATCCCACGCCACCCCCACAGTCTCCCTCAACCATCCCAGTTATCCAAGCCAAAGCATACTATTTTTATGGGTGAAATTTCCTGGATGGTTATGATTTTAAAATCTCTGGCCTCAGAGTGCTATAATTACCTCTTGATGATGTAATTAGTAACAAAATTTAACAGGGTATCGTGGGACACCTAGAACCATTCCAAATGCATCCACCTCATTTTTTAAAGGGGTTTGAACCACTTCCCCAACCAACTACCCGTAAAACTGGGGCTCCCGGGGTGACAGAGCTCACCCATTCCTGGTGAACAGTGCACAGTGACCTGGGCAATAATATTAGGTTGAAGAATATTACAAATGCTGTCAGTGACCAGTAACTCACAAGCACTCTCATTACCTTATGGCAGTGGAGGCAGGTGTGCTGAAGTTGGCACCCTGGGACACATTAGACATGATGTAGGGAATTAGTCATTAGTCCCCATAAGGTGTGTTTTTCTCCCACTGTGGTGATGTGGAGGGTTTAACACGAGAGCCCCAGTGTGAGAGCTGAGCCATTCTCTGGCAGCTTAGACGCTGTCTAATGAGAGCTGGGCAGGCCAGCTCTGAGTTCACACTAGATGGGGATTTTCCTTGCAACCCTCCCCTGCCACCCCCATCACAATGAGAATTGACAAAAGAGAACAGAGCATCACCCTCCAGTGACATTGTAAAGGCCTGTTATGACAGCTTAGTGTCCAACACACATACCTCCAGCCCAGGCTGTGGCTGCTTGCTTTTCCAGGGCTTGAAGATTTCAAATGTGGAGTGAAAGAAACTGGTTAGCGGCTGATTCAGTATGCGTTAAAGGAGAGTTTTGTGGCCTCAGACGTAACAATGTCAAGCAAGAGAGCAAAACTCTGTAAGCGGATAACATTTCATCTCATCAGTGAGGAAGAAGCAGCTAAAATTTGGAAGTCCTCTGGGACCCTCTGGAAGCTTCTAGAGTTAGTTTAACGAAGCACTGGGCTTGAGACTTTCAGTGGAACCCATATATACAAATGAACACACAAAGTGCCCACTTCGTATCGCTGGGTAAGTTCTGACTTTTAAAGTCATCAGAGACTTGAAAGGGGATGAGAGACTTGTTTCTAAGTAGCGGAACTATGCAGACGTAATATTTGACTCACCCAGAGCAGGGGGAGAAAAGCACCTCAGCAGAGAATGTGAGTGGGAACACGAGCTTGCCATGACAAAGGTCTCCGTAAGAATAAATAATGGATCTAAAGCTGAATGGGAAATTAAGTAGTCCCCAAAACAAAGACAAAGCTCAAAGTTTCCAATGTTCTGCCTGAAACGGATTTGAATGTAGCCTATCAATATTAGAATTGAACTGAGGATCTTGGAAGAAATTCTATGGATCCGGGTAGAGGAAATTGAGGCTGCTATAGTCACTCAGGGCTGTCTTGGACATCAATACTGTCTGGAGGTGGAAAGTTTTAAGCCTGGGGTCATCATTCATTAGCTATGTTATCGTAAGCTAGGCATTTATCTCCTCTGAGTCTCATCTGCAAAATGGAAATAATAATATCTTCCTGGTTTACTTCTTATATTTATGGAGATCAAATGAAGTAAAGTAGGAGATTCCATTTTAAAAGAACTGAAAGAAGAGCTCATTCCTAAATCAGAGAGAGGAGAAACCCAAGGTCTGAAAGCTTCAAGCCCTACTTAAGGAAACCCTTGACTCTTGGCAGAATAACAGTTTAAAGGCCAAAGATATATGGAAATGAGCCAGACTACTGCCCCAGGGGTTGTGTGGCAAGCACTGCTCTGGGTGAGGAGATACTTAAATGTATTATAGGGGAATAAACAGTACCACTGGGATGCATGTCCCGTCCTTCTACAGCAAGGAGCACATTGAGAATTCTTCTTCACAGAGTATGGCAGAGACACCACAGAAGGCCATTGTCATTAGACACCTGGGTGGCTCAGTCAGTTGAGCATCTGACTCTTGATTTCCTGTCAGATCATGATCTGAGGGTTGTCAGATCAAGCCCCGTGTCGGGCTCTGCGCTCAACGTGGAGTCTGCTTGAGAGTCTCTCTCTCCCTCTCCCGTGCTCCTCCCCTCCTCAATAAATAAATGAATAAAATCTTTTTAAAAAGAAGAAGAAGAAGAAGTCCATTGTCTTCATTGGCATGCCTACTTCCTTCCTGGCGAGTAGAACTGGTGTCTCCCTCAAAAAGTGACTCTTGCTTGAATCATGTATCATCTTTTCCCCAGGAGGTGGGTGTGGATTAGAAATTCTCCTTACCCCCCCTTCACTGCCCACCCTCTCTTGTTCCCTGTGTTAATTTCCTGAGACATATACCAATTACAGCTCCTCAGTGGAGCCCTCCAGCATTGTGGCAATGGCCTGGGGGGTCTCCCCTATTGCTGGGCCACTCCAGCCTGTGCACTGTACTTGGCTTTCCCTTCCTAAAGCACTACGTTAAGGGAAAATCTGTGATTTTCCATGATTTGTTCAAACTCCCTTACCCACCTGTTAAGAACATCCATAACCTGGCCCCACTCGCGTGTTGAAATTTTCTCTACTCAAAAACCTGTGCTTCCTTTAAGCTGAACGTATTTTCCAAACATATGACACACTTCCCCACCTCCCAGACTTTGCCTAGATTGCTTCTCTCTTTTTGAGGTAGGACATCCAAACCAAAGGCAAAATCTTAACAGTAGCTCACATCTGCCCACATATTTGCACAGTTTCCTTGCTATATTGCTCTGCTGAAATGTGTCTCTTACATTAAGCATTTTGACATGCCCCTAGCTGAATTCACCCTTCTCCTACAGTTCTTTGGATTTGGCTCGGAAAAATTGCATTTCCCTTGGAATATAATTTATTTGCTTGCTGTATTCTTTCTTCTAGACTGCAAACTCTTTGAGGTCAGGGAAACATTTTTATCTAATTGAGTAGGCATTCGGTATTGTTTAGATGAATGAATGTGTTAATGGAAAAATGAAGTCTTACCTTTGCCCACGCTGTTCTACACAAAGTACTCTGCTTTTGGCTTCAAAATAACAGCCATTCTTCAATGTCAAGCTCAAGGCTCATTCATTTGCTCCATAAAGCCTTCTCCAAACTACCTCAGACCCCACCAACCCCTTTTCTGTATTTATAATCTATCTCCCAGAAAGCCAAACAGATTATCTCCTAACTGTTCACTATCCGTTTGAAGACACTGGTCTCCTCTAAAGTAGAAGGTCTTAAATCTGAGATCCATAGGTAGGATTAGGAAGACCATGAACCCTTTCAAACTAAATGAAAATTTCAACATAAATGTCCAGGAGCTCTATAATCCCAAAAAAGATTAAAGGAACCACTGTTCTAATGGCCCAAGAGCTCCAAGATCCCCCCAAAGATGACAAGAACCATTGTTCTAATGGGACTGTAGCTGCTTTCCTAGAACAGAGATGGAGACTGTCTTGTACATCTTTCCTAGTTCCCTCAGTGGCTAGCCAAGTGCTAGGAACAGAGGGGACACTGCCCTTGAGTGGCTAGAAGTATCCCCTTGACAGGACCAATGTCTCTTGACTTCCATCGTGCCTACCTAGCACAGCCCCCAGCCTGAGAGGTGGTGCATAGAGCTTAGTAGTAGCATTGCATGTAGGCAAGCAGAAGATTGAAGGATCACTATGGTGAGCTAATGCCTACATCCGAATGGTAGAAAAGCATCCAGCTGGAAGGCATTGCCTTTCTCTGTGTGAAATTCCATGATGGGGGTCGGGGGTGTCTTTGCTGCAGCAAGGCATTGAGCCCTGGGCAGTTCTGGGTAGTTAAAAAGTAAACCCACAAGGAACTGGTCTCCTCCGGAGGTAGGCCTGTCTTGGTTCTGGGGGCTCAGGCAAAATCCTCACCATTGTTCATTCCTCCCCACCCCCCTGCCTGGCCACCTTGGTCCCTCACAGCAGCCCAGGGTTTGGAGAGCACCAGATCCCATATGTGTTGAATTAATACGAAATAGCCTTTCTAAAGCATGGTGCTTTAGGGAGATAGTGTTAGCGAAGAAATGTCAGGATTTTCAACTGGGGTTGAATGGCAGGACAAAATAAGGTCTGTTACCAGCTGTAATGATTTTATGAAAAGAAAAATAATCTATGGAGTCTTTTTAAGTCACAAAATGATGACTTTGGCTGTTTAACAAGAATTGATTTAAGACAACAACAACAACAGGGGACGCACGATTGGTGATTTTTGTTTTAACAAGCTGAATTCCTTTTGGTTTCTCCTTGATTTAAGTCATGGTTTGTGTTACAAACCTAAAAAAAATAAAAATAAAAATTATAAGCAGCCAGTGTGTAGTCGTGGTTTTCGATAAAACTCTCTTAAGTAATGATGATCCCACCTTACTTAGACAAGTCAGGGGTCAATATGGCCTTATTTGCTTCTGGTTTTCATTAGTGGCGCTCTCTCCGTGGCACCGCACTTCCTACCAGCTCCCTGAATACACAGAGGAGTCATGCTTCGGTTCTGCATGTGTTAAGAATGCAGCCATAGCAACTACTAGCATTAATGAACTATTTGCTTATGCAGTAATAATTAACTTCCATTACATTACTTTGTGTGATTACTTTCTTAATTGCCTGAATTATGCATCCATTTAATATTTAATAACCATTCTCAGAAATCAGACACTGGTAAAAAACAAATTGCTCACAGTTTCCTTGCAATAATTAAGCTCACAAGAATAAATGAAACCTTTTAAAAACGAATGCCTTGTGATTATATCCTTGCATATAGAACAAGATCCTAAATTAGTTATTTATTAAATCTAAATTTAAGTCCAAATAGTGCATTTTTCACTTTCGCCTCGGGAAATCAACCTGCACGGTACCTGATATCAACAACAGAATTAAGTGCCTTCTATTTTCTTTGGGAGTCACAAGCTGCATTAATATTTATTACCATGCAAAATTCAAAAGTCCTTAAAATATTGTGTGTTTATTATTTATTTCAACTTGGCATCTCTTTTACACGAGGTAAGTGAGATGTTTAGTTGGAGATTAAAGTGTTATGAAGTGAGATCAATAGCTCTCCATTAAGATGGGCTATTGTGAGAGTCCCCCATTCTTTTCTGCTTCCTACCCACTCCCCCCGCCCCCCCCACTCACACTCTCGCACACTCACATACTTACACACAGACTCAGGTCCATGCATTCGTCTCCCAGCCTCTTACAAAACAGTAAAAACACGCATATGCAATGTGTTTTTAACCAAGCAGAAGAAGATTCATGGCAATTTACCCTCATACATTTGCACTCACAGCCAAGCAGCCTGATCTTGCCTTTTCAGGTTGCCAGCTAGAGCTCTCAGAACCCCGTGCCCTTCTGGCGGCACCCAAGCAAAGCCACATGCTGATTTGCAAAGTGATAATGCTATTATCCTATTGTACATCAGGCTCAGTTCCCACTGGCTTGCAAAGTTATCACTGTCTTAACAATACAACGTGCGACTGCTTTATCCCAGATTTCTTGGTGAATGGATTCTATTGAATCTGGACAAGACAGCTTTTTTTTTTTTTTTTTATCTTCCTGAGACTGCATCTGCAAAATTGTTCTGCCATTCCACATTGATTATGGCAGCCATGTACAGGCGTGTTTATCTGAACCATAACCATGTTAGTCTAAAGCTACAGGGACACTGGGATGTTATTTACCCACTGTTACCCTGTGCGTACATAATACACACAAAATAATGTGTGGCCCATGAAGAAAGGGAGGGGGGTGCTTAAAGCATTTTGTACCAAATGAGCTAGACCAGAAAAAAATAGATGCAGTCTAAGAAATTAGGTACAGAGTGCCAACCAAATAACCTAGATGAACCATTTTCCTACCAGGAGTCTCTTTGCCAGGCATGGAAATGGCCATGGGGAAGGGGTAGCCTTAGGAGCTGGGGGGGGGGGTGCGTGGAGAAGGACTGGAGTTTAGGGTGTCACAAGTCAACAATGGCCGCTCTCCTGAGTTTCTAAACTGAGCTAAATTGATGCCAATCTGGCTGACTGTTGTTACGTGGGCAGAGTCATTAGGATTTGCTTTTTAAATGATCTCTCAGCCTGTAAGGCTGAGAGCTGCTAGCAAGGCAAGGTTAGAGAGAAAATGATAGCAGTATGTTGATGCTTCACAGACCTCATGATAGTTTCCGTCTGTCATTATTTACGTCTGACTAGATGCGTCATGTCAGCTACCTAGAAGGTACTTTAATGCAAAGCCCTTGTTCGCCTTCGCTCTCACACAGACTGGCTGGGGTACTATTATTTTTGCATCTCGCTACACTTAGGTGAAGCTTGCTTCAATCTTTCAGTAATGACACACAAAAGAAATAAAAATGGTTGTGTCCGAGATATTATACATGCTTGTATTCTAACAGGACTCGTCAGCATTGTTCAGAGAAAGAAAAACGTGAATTTAAATCAATGAACAGACATTTATTAAAAGGTCAGCCTAATTTTATTTGCTTCAGCTTCTTTACCAATATTTTAGGGAAAACTATTTTTCTTTGGCTTTGGATTGGTGTCATTGTTACTGGGTGGGATCGCTTCCGGGGCGGGGAGGGGGCTATAAAAACTAACATTTGATCAAATTCACTCATGTTGCTTAATATCATCTTATACCAGTTTTATAAATTCTATCAGTGCCACTGTAAATAAAGCCTCATGAAAAGCTTTTGTTTTATATCTAGATTATTGGCACCATTAAGGACAAATTTTCAAACGATGTGCATTTATCTGTAAAACTCTATACAGAGAGGCCTAATCACAGACCTCATAGTGATTTTTGAATCTAAGGTGGCTATTTCATGTATCAGAAAAAAATACTATTATGGCAAAAAATAAGATAGGATATTTATGTTGCCTTTTCCCCAATACTGTCTTAACAAATGAAACTACCACCACTCCATACCTGTTCCTGGTAGAGAAAAGAAATATTAGCTGAGAAGATTTCTAGAATGTTAGAATCTGTTGTCACCATTTTATATGGAAAACTGCAACATAGCTTTAGCAGGAAGTACATTTTAATAAGGCCAAAATATTCTGGGTGAGTTTTCCCTTACGCTATGAAAAACATAATAAATATAACTAGATTTAAGTGTGAAGGAGGCAACCTACAAACACACTTAAAAACACAAAAGCATGTACATATATGTAATACCTCAAGAAAAACACATAAACAGTTTGCAGTTTTTCTTTACATGTATAATTTAGTACCAAGACTTGCAAAGGTTCAATTTTAAAAATAAAATGACTCACACAGACTATGTCTGAGGATCATGTATTTATAAAGTTTCCACCAAGATTCTACATTTAGACACTAAACAGCATCGCTGTTTCCAGAAGATGAGTTATTACTCCACAATAAGTAATTTAGGTCTGAGAGAGAAAAATGCACTGACCCATCCTGCCTACTGAGTCCTAAGCGTTTAACAGAATCTCAGGAAGGCAGTGTTAACTAAAGAGGTTCCTCTCAGAAGCCTGGGTCATTCTGAAATACAATACTTGGTCTCCTTATTTAGGTAGAAGAAATGCTTGTATTTTTGAAGTCTGAGTCAGCCGTGTAAGCATAAAAGTATGATGATAGAGATCTCTTTTCCGTTTTAAAGATCACAGGCCAGCTTCATAAGATGATATTTTCAGGTTTATGAATTCATATTTGTGGCAATATTTTAATAAACTGTCCGTATAAAGCTTTGTCAGGACTAAAGGAAATGTCCTGTATATACATGTGCGTATACATTTATACGTGTTTTTAGAATGCCACAGAACTCGCCTTTTTAACTAATGTAAGTGTCGTAAACTACTAAGACAATTATAGTAATTTGAAATGAAATCAATCACATTTTTCAAAACTCTTAAATTTTTGAAAATAATTGTTACAGCCCATATGTTAAATGCTTAAAGAAAAAAAAAATCGTTCTCCTAAGGCGTTTTTCTTACCTCCTGCCAAGCTACGTATGTGAGTTGTGTCAAAAAATGAACAGTAGGTGGCAGTCAAACCACTAAACTGCTTCAAGACTTCATTAACCAGACTCTGTTGTTAAGAGTAATAGGAAAGTAGTATATTTTTCCATTTTAAAGAATTCATTTTATAATTAATCTTGAAATGCATTTCTAAGGTCCCAAGCTGCTGAAATAGTGAGTTGATTGCATCCTTAAGTGAATGAGCCCAGATAAAAGTAATTTAATTCAAGAACCCTTTCTGCTCTGTCTCCATGACTTTTTTTTTTCCTCTGTTATTACTGTTTTAATGTGGGTCTTTATGCAGTTCTATAGTTGTAGACATGATCAGCACATTCTTGGGCCAGAGCCCAGGACTATATAAGTCATGCTTGTGTATCTTTGTGCAGATTTTAAATAACCTGCAGGAGGTTTTCCTTCCCTGGATCCTATGGACTGGGTGTGTATAATCTCTTTCTGTACCTCAGAAAATAAACTTGTTTATATGGAGAAGGTTCCAGACAAGTAGCTGAAATACAGAAGGAAGATCCTCGAAAGCAGAGAATTGTAGGCAACTGAAAATCTAAGCAGTGTGAGTGAAAAGTAACTTTGCGTAAGAGGCTATGTCATCTCCGAGAGGAAAAGCCTTATCTGTTGGGATCACTACAGTGTTCCCGCAGTTGAGAATAGGATGCCAGGCACATGGTTGATGCTCAATGAATATTTGCTGAATGAGCTCACGAGTGACCAAAATTCAAGTTCTATTCATTCCTCAGAGTTCTATCCTAGAAGTTTTTGCTTTTGTCTCAGTTCTTCACAGACAGTGATAGACCTACTTGTCACTCCCACCAGTGCCCCTCTCCCAAACATTACGGTTAGGTACTGTCACTGGGAATTTATATGAGCCCGCGAAAATAATACAGCAGAACAGGACTCTGGTCTGGTCAGCCTGGCATGTGGATTATGCTTCTCCTATGAGTTACTGGCCACAGTTGCTTCTAGAAATCTAAGCTCATACTACAGAAAAAGCAAGCTATGTTGGTAGTATTGGCCTAAAACTGAGGCAACTTGATTAATTTCCTTACCTCCTTGTGCCTTGATTTCCTTGCCTGAAAAGTGAGGCTAGTAATGGTGCGTAGTGTATAGGGTTGTTGTAAGAACGAAAGCAATAGGTACACTTACAAAAACTTACTCTTGTCAGGCACAGAGTCCTCAATAAGTACCAGTTACTATTGTTACATTTTATTCGTATATTTGTTATTAATACCATTGTCATTTACCACTGGCTCAGGCTCATACGTAACACTTTACCAGACAATTTTTGTTCACCCCAACTGTGTGTTTCAATGAGAATTCCTGCTACAGTAAATGAACATGGTAAGTTAAAGAAAGGTTTACCCAATAGAACCTATAACAATGAAGCATGACATGAAAAGCGCTATGTTTTAAATTGACCACAAGCTTGATTTTCTTTCTTTCTCTCTGTCTCTCGTTTGTTTGCTTGTTTGTTTACCCAGCTTTAGGTACAGCCAGGATATAATGCACACTCCCCACCCCTCGCACTCCCACTCTGCACTTCCTCCCATACCAGTGCAACTGAGCTCTGGAAACATTTTCCCAACATTCAAAGCCCACCGCAAACCAAAGACTCAAAAATTCTCATTGATTTAGAATTCTTCCTCACATCTACACTTGAGTTCATTAAAACGACCACTTTAAAGACAATTAGGTTAAGAAGGAGACATTAAGAGGTGATTTCCTTTTATCCCTTGTTGAAACAGAGAGCTGGCTCTTGTCAAAACTAAATTCAGGTCCCAAGAGGACCTAAGTTTCATTCAAATGTCAGAAAGGAGGCAAGTCAAGCTGCGTTTACAACCTGGCAGTTTACTTCCCTTTTAATACAGATAGAGCAGTGGGTAAGTCCTATAGATCAGATTTTAAGATAGCATTAATATGTATTTTCTAACCTTGCTGGAAAATGTTTAGGGAAATAAAACCCTTGACTTCAACCTATCCATCCATTCCTTTCGTTCTATGACAAACTCTCTTCCATATTTTAGTAAAGTAAAACTAGTCAAGTCTAAAAAAATAATGAGTAATTTGGTAACTTTCTGAGAGAGAGAGAGATTTCCTTTTTTTCCAGAATCTTCTATTTTCTGAGGTGACTCTTTGAAAAAGGAGGTCAAAATATTGAGTTTGAACAATTTAAATAAGAGACATTGAGTAATTTAAAAATGAGACGTTCAGTACAAGACCCATTCATTTAAATTACGTGAAAATCCAAGGTAGACTGTGTATAATTAGGAGCCATGTAAGTCCTCAGGCAATTTCAGTGGAGGTTAGGAGATTGCTTTAATAGAATATGACAAGGCTCCTTTTGTTTTTCATAAAATATTGTATTCCCCCTTGAAATGTAACACACCCTTAATGAAATCACAGCCCCTTTATTATTAGCAAATACATTTTATGTTCTGAGACATCAACAACGTGAAAACAATTACTGCAAATTAGTGACAGACGAACCTCAAAAGACTCAGAGGTGAGTTAGTTCTAACATATAAGCTTCATGTGAACCAGCTTATCTGAAGGCTTTGGTCAAAATCCTACCAGATAAGGTGGTCTGATGAGAGATACAAGGGCCCACCCGATGCAGGGTTACTCTGGGGAGAAAATACTAGGTGAGAAGAGAGGAAATCTGACTTTTACTCCTTCTGTTACTTACTTCCTGGATCATTCCAAAGAAGTAAGTCGGAGTCTCTGGACATGCTTTTTTCTACTTGGTTTTCTTTCTTTGCTGTGCCGGGGATCATTTATTTATGAAGAGAACTAAATTACTTTCTGTGAAGAACTGGGAGACTTCTGAGGAAAAAAAGAGAACATTTTCACAGGCTTTAATTGTAAAATACAACCCATGGTTGGATTAATAATAATTAGTCTCTGCTAAACCAGAAACCCACACTTCCATTTGGCCCTCAACTAGTGAAATTATATGTTCTGGCCAAGTCCATAAGCCAAATTATGGTGGTAGCTGTGCATATTATAGCCAATGCCACATGTATTTAATGTGATTTATTAATAGCTGGGAGAATTGAGGAAGGAGCAAACCAAAAATGTGCTTTATAAATAAGTCATGCCAAACTAACCTCCTTTCCTTGTGCTAATACATGAATACTTAATGGTAAGTCAATACAGAATCCTTGCAAGGTGGATATCTTGATTTTGGACAAACATGAAATTAAATAGCTTATACTATAATGGACTAGATAAATATATGTAAGATGGATGATAACGTAATTGTTCCGATCTTATTTGGCTTCTTTTTTCAATAATAAGGTAGAAGTCACAGAAGGCATGCCTATCAAACCCCTAGAGAACAAAAAAAAGACGGGAGGGGAGACTTGCCATGTAGGATGACACTGTCATGATTGAAAAAACTTAATAAGCTGGAGGATACACTAAAATAAATCAGATGAATTTTAACAGGGATGGAGTCCTTCATGTAAGTCCAACACATTCACGTACAAATTGTACACGCACATACATGTATAAGAGAGAAGGGATATTGATTTTTATACCTTGTCTGTATCTGTATCCCTATTTGTGGTCTGTACATAAATGGCCATGGTCTTCAGTTAACTAAAAGTTCAGAGTGTACTAACAATGTGGCATGACTCCCAAAAATATGAATGTAATGACAGCTCATGCATAGACTTATGTATCAGACACTGTTCCAAGCTACTCACAAGCATTATTTCATTTATTCCTAGCATCATCAGTTTCTAGATGGAAAAACAGAGGTAGACAAAAGGTAGGTAACCTATCTTGGGGCAGCGTCAGGATAACATTACCAGTCTCTGCCCCTGGAGATTCTTTGAATCTCCCCTTACACATGGCTTTCAACTCTGGGAAAGTAACGTCCCATTGTTCTCTGGGCTGGAGTCTGGCTCTCAGTTCCCTGTACATCTTAAGAGGGTCGGGGATAAAATGCAATATAAACATAGAGATGCAAATCTGTAGGAAATAAAAGGGAGAAATTCCTGGAGAGGAGAAAACTTGGTAAAGTCGTGATAGGTGTTATCACATGTCTAGACTAGAGATTGTCCAGGCAAGGTAATACTCGTTTATGTATTCCCATATGAGATAGAAGTCAGAGGGAGGCAAATCTCAACCCAATATACATTCTTAGAGCACAAACGATCCAAACTAGGATATGCTGCCTTGTGAGATATGAGCATCTCATCTGTGAAATGATCAAGAGGAAGCCAGATGAAGGAGTGGTGCCATGCAGTGTTGGGAAACTGATCCAGATGGCTCCTAGGGCGCCTTCCAAGATACAGTGGTTTGGATAATCAGGGAAAGATTTGAAGTAGAAACACTTGTGAACTGCTTTACTCCCCTCACCCAACACACACACACACACACACACACACACACACACACACACACACACCCCTCTGTCTCCATCTATATCCTTATATGGCGGCAATGACACTGGGTTTGCAGCTAATAGATTTCAATTCTAAATATTTTACTTCAAGATCTCTACCCCTTTAGTTTCTCTTTTCATGAATAATAAATAAGAAAATAAAGAAGAAAGGAAGGGAGAGAAGGAAGAAGGGGGCAGGGGAGGAAGGGAGGAAGGAGAAAATGAAGAAATAGAGAAAACGTATTTGGTCAAGCTTCTCTCTTCATACCTTTCTAGACTTTTGTGAGACCATCAGGAGATAATAGATTAGCAATAGTTTGGGGTGAGAGAACTGTATGTATTTAAAACACTGTAAATTCAAAGCACTGAGAGATTATTTATCTGCCACAGTTCGGCTCAGTGTCGTGTGTAAATACTAGGGCACAGATTTGATCCATATGAACTGGTTTTTCGCATTTTGTCCTCTGACCACATGCTCTGTGCCTAAGTCAAATCCAGCATCTGGTGAATGGCTCCACTTGACCGTACCAGGATCTGTGGGAGAGAGTGAGAAGAACTCCGTACAAAGCCACCTCCACCACCAAGAGACAACTCAAAATGACGTTTCTTATCATGGTGCACAGTGGTATCATCTCAGTACATAAGGGACCACAATTTTAACAATGGGATACTTTTCTGCAAGTGGGGAATTCTTTTTACATTTAGACCAAAGACAGGTACAATGGAAAATACATACATACACACATACGTATACATGTGTGCAGTATAGTGTGCCTGTGTGGGTGTGACACAAAAATCTCAGAATGTGGAACTGAAAAAAAAAATGGCCACATCAATGACCCAGCTTTTATGTATTCCCAACCAATAAGACATATGAAGCCTTATTACTGGTCATCAGTATCTAGCATCTACCCCTTTTTACACACAGCAACTTTAAAATGAAGCCACAGAAATTATACAATTTCTGTGAGATTATACAATAAAACAACAAAAGAATCTTGTGAACAGTTTTATAAGGCAATTTTAAACTTTACAAATCAAATCCTACTGTTTGTATGTCAAGAATGAAAATATAAGCAAGTCAATTATAAATGTAAGACTCTCAAGGAGTTGGATATTATGTTATATCCATAAGTAAGATAACAGATGTGGTATAAATGTAGAAACTGGAAATGAGGTGGGTTATTTTTCAATTTCCCTAGATTTACATTAAGGAAGTACAATTGAACCTTGGAATCATAATTATAATATAGTGGTTAAAAGGCATTCAACAGAACTAAAGCCCTTTGTGAAGGAATGGTTTGGGGCAGGAAATATTACATATTGCATGAAAGAACAAACTTAAGAGAAACAGTATATCAACTGGAGTAGGGGTAAAACTATCAAGAATAATAAAAATACAATGAAAGCATTTAGGTGAGTTGTCAGCATGAGTTTTCCATCTTGGAATTTCTCATGCTGCAGATTATTATAGTGCTTTTTTTCTTTTTTTAAAGTAGGCTCTACACCCAATGTGGGGCTTGAACTCACAACCCTGAGATTGAAAGTCACATGCTCTGTAGACTGAGCCAATCAGACATCCCTATTATAGTACTCTCTAAAGTGATAGCTTGAATATCATTCTAGAAAATGTCTTGACTTGTTCTGCAATTACTTGGAAAGTTACGAGTCCCTAAATCGAGTGCTAAATATCCTGGCTTAGACCTGTAAGGGAAAACTCCTAGGGCCATGGGAAGATGGCTGGCTAGCAGTCCTCCCAAAGTTGTTCTTCCCTTCTTCCTGGGCTTGTAGCTCAATTACATTTCTCGGCTTCCCTTGCAGCTAGATGTCATCCTGTGACCAATCTCTCACCAATACACTATCAGCAGAACTTATGGGAGCAATTTTCATTGCTTTAGAGGAAATTTTGGGCTCTGGACTTCCACTCATAACCCTTCCCTTCAGCCCTTCATGGCCAGAACTTGGAAAACTGTATGGAAAACCACTTGATGTAAATGACAGGACTGCCATCACCTGAGTCCCTCCCTGATGGAGTTGACAGAGCAGCCTTATCCACCTGAACTGCTCACCTTGGAAGTGTTACGTGTTACGTGTGAGACAATAAACATCTTTGTTTTGCAAGCTACCTTGTTATTGCGTCTCTTGTTAGAGCTGCTTAACATTTTATCTAATTAATACATGAGCTTTCAGAGTTATTTTCATGATCTTCTTGTACACAAAAGTATTGGGCTTTAGGGATAGACCTAGATTTAAAATTTTTAATGAAACTCTGTACAAAAACCATAATGTTCTGATATAATATCTCTAAATGTTAGATTCTTCCTTTGAGGTTTTTGTTTCATTTTTGTTATTTTCCTTTCACTTCATCATGCAATAGTGAGCTTTTAGAGGAGTGGAGTAAATGACCAGTTCAGAGAGTTTGAATGAGAAATCTCATCTCAGAAATGCTGGCGTCAACACGAAAATAACGTTGCCAAATTTTTCTGAGGTATTTTTACATCCACATTGTTTAGACAAGGGACTAGAGAAAAAGACATTGAAGCTTACTGAGCAGGAAAGAATTAACATAGCAGCCTTGGACTCTTGATACCTGCTCGGCAGAGGGAGTCCATGTGACCAGCCCCGGTAAGAACCTGGGGCAATGAGTCTCTACAAAGCTTCCCTGAGAGATAACATTTCACCCGTGGTGTTACCATTTGATTTGGGAGGGACCCATAGACCGTGTGACCCCACAGGGTCGTCGGAAGCTTGCGGCTGGTTTCCTCTCGGCTTTGCCCCATACACCTCTGCCGATGCTGACTTTGCTTTGCCCCTTTTCACTATAATCAGGTGCTGAGTCCTGTAAGTGTGTGTGAGTGCTCCTAGCGAGCTACCAAACCTAGAAGTGGTCTCGGGGTCCCCCTACCCTCTTACCAAATAGGATTTAAAGTCAAAATGACTAACAGAGAAATAAGAGAAATGGGACTATCCTAACCCACCAGGAAAGTTGGGTACATGGTACAAAATTCTTGAGTATCAGAAAGCACTTGTGAGACATAAACTTTTCCAAAAGAAATAAAATATTCAAAGATTGAGAGTACTACCATGAACGACTGCAAAATAACACCACTAGATATTTACACAGGACCTCCGGTTTCCTAGATCTTAACAGCCCTCTGAGGTTGGAAGACCACGTGTCATCATCATTATCATCTCCACCATCCTGCAGAGTAAGGGGCTGATGTGCAGACTTCCCAAGGCCATCAGGCTGGCTAGAATTCATATAAAGACAAAAATTCTACTGATTTTCCTTGTTGTTTGAAAACCACTGAGTTGTATCATTTGGTCCCTTATAGGTAAAACTGAAAATCAATGCAAAAAATTCAGTTTTTTAGTTTTCACAGGTATTAGCAAATGACCCTAAGGTAGATTCGTACTAAATCAGCTGGAATTGTGCATGATCGCGGCGCAAATCTCTGATTCTCCTCATATACAGCACTGGCCTGTTAGTTCCTCTGCTACTCCCTTTGTCTTAGACTTCCCTCTGGATTCCTTACTGCTCCCCTTGCTAGCACCCTGGATGTTTCTATTTCTTCCATACACGCTAAAACTCAACCTCAAATAGCTACAAGATCTGCCGCAATTCAGTTGTACCCAGGCCACTAAAGGGCAAAAGAAGATTAGCTGTGACAAATTGACTATTTACAAATTTATAGACACTTCTTGCCAGTCATTCCCACCAAACATCCTGGCTGATGCAGAGACCTTGGGAGCTGGAGCCATGCAGACCTGGAATCAAATCCTGAGTTCACCATTCTCTAGCTGTGTGGCCCCAGGTAAGTCAGTTCACCTTTCTCAGCCTGAATATATTGGCAAAATGGTAATAACAGCACCCATGCTGAAAGTATTAAAAGAAATAGCGTCAAAGCCACAGGAGTCCTGGTTACAATTAACGCAACCCGACCAAAGTCATAATCCAGCTAAGCCTCCCCCAGGCTTGGGATGCTTCTCCATTATAAGTGCTTCAGCTGTCTGTTTACTCACCAAGGAAAGGGAAAGTTTTAGTCTCTTCAGACAGGAAGTACACAAAATGCTGAGAGCTCCAGGGCTGTGGCTGAGAAATATTTTAGGGTGAATGAAAGTTTTGCATCAGACAGGAAGTGAGAAGTAAGAGAACAAGTTCCCTGAAGAGCACAGGGACCAGGGGCTCCCAGTGAGTTCCTCGTTCATGCAGGCAGCTGGGGCCAGGTGGGAAAGAGAGGCCTGGAGGTTTAGGTAAGCAGGAAGAGACTGAAGAAGCACGATCTCGTAATCATCTTTTCTATTTTAGATTCATATAAACAAGGACAAAAGCTATAGATTCAAGTTGTAGCCTGAAGCTCAAGGAGAAGGCACCAATTTGGTGTCACGTGTGACATTTCTTTACATCATGTATCAAATGTTAACATTTCTACACCTGAAATACAAGGGTGGGTAATAAGTGTTTAATTAATTATACCATAGTAATAAAATTTTAAAACTGAATACAGCGCCCCATCATCTGTTCCAAGACCCCCAGTGAGTGCCTAAAACCATGGATAGTATCAAGCCGTTTTTAGACTCTTTTTCTAATACATACATAATTATGATAAAATTTAATTTGCAGATTAGGCAGAGTGAGAAATTAACAACTAATAAAAAATGGAACAGTTGTAAAAAATATTATAATAAAAATCACATGAATGTGGTCTCTCTCGCTCTCTCAAAATAATTTATTGTACTCACCCATCTTGTGCTGACGTGGAATGATAAAATGCTTATGTGATGAGATGAAGTGAGGCGAATGACACAGGCATTGTGACGTGCTGTTAGGCTACTGCTGACCTTCTGATGATATATCAGATGGAGATCATCTGCTTCCAGACCACTGTTGACCATGAGTCACCGAAATCATGGACAGCAAGACCATGAATAGGGTACTACTGTATTCAAGTATAAAAACTTGAGCTTTATTTGGTTTCCGGCACAGTGTCTAAAAGCCTCCAGGAATATCGTAGTGCACTTTACCCCCTATTCAGAAATTTACCCTTTACTTCATTATCAGATATCCTAGATATTATCCTAGAGTCTTGTCCTCTTGGAAATATCTATCCTTAACTCAGCGTAGAGTCACCTGGCTTCTCTTGCCAACTCAAACGATTCACACAGCAGCCAGTAAGTGGCAGCAGCTTTGAACCTCACTGACCACTGGTGATAGTTGGGACAGTTGTAAAGCCATGACAGAAATTAGCCAGAATGTGGCTGTAGTGATGGTCTCAAGAGCTTGGCCCTTGGGAAGTGAGCTTTTGTCCCCCATCTCATGGTGCAGTGGAGCGTCTCCGCTGTCAGTGAGCGGAGGATGCTCTGTTGTGTGTGTCTGTCCTACCAGCTCTCCATCTATATAGCATATAAAATGGTATGCAGTTTATCTAAAATGAAGTTTTCTGGACCCCTCTCCAACAAATTCTGATTTGGTAAATGAAGATTGGGCTCAGGTATCTGCTTTTTAAACAAGCATACCAAAGGGTTCCGGTGCAGGTGATCCTGGGGCAACATTTTAAAAGCTGCATTATCTCTCTTCCTTTCGCCTGTAACCCCGATACACAATTTTTAATTTTACTATGAGAAATTCACGAGTTTCCATCCTGAGGGAAGAAATAAAATAAGCAAAAGCCCTTGATACTATAATGCTTGCAAGGAGTTTCTCCTTTCTTGACTTCTCAGATGCTGTTGGGGGCTTAGCTAAGGGTTCATGCATAGGACATGGCCAGATGATGAACTCTACAGGGGAAACAGTTCACAAGTATAAAAGTTGGATGTATTCAGAAGTATTCTAGAAGAGTTGAAAAGTATGCGATGTTGAAGGTGATCGGGTGTATCTTGTTACGATGATAAGTTTCATCTGTGCCTTACACACTTGGAAAGGGTGTAAAGGACAGCAAGTCAGGAAGGCTCTTTCCCTAACTCCCAACTTCCTAGACTTGAAGAGTCCTCAAGTCTGTGATGAAGGCTCATCTAGTAACTTCCAGTTCCAGGAGCATTTATTCCCTACTGTCTTCATTTTGGGCTAGACATCTGTACCTATATGCTTCTGCTCAATAAACACACGTAAGCTCATGCTAAAATATGTGTGAGCACGATCATTTGTGTGCAATCCAATGAACCAGAAAAATAGGCATCTGTATGTATTCCATCTTTAACCAGCTAGCTTCCTAGTACCTCCAGTTGCTGCAACCTTGTCTTGAAGCGCTCCATAATGATTTCCTTCACTGATGGAGATCTAAGACTTATAGATGCCTACTTCTTATCCTGATAAGGTATACATACTGTGTATCATGCACTGTGCTGGGTTCTATATATTTAACACAATGAGTAAGACATAATCCCTGTCCTTGAGAAGCTCACAGTCTAGTGAGCAAGATGGATACATACGATTACTGACAATAGAATTTGACGAGTGTTTTAATAACATCATGGTATAATGGGAGCACAAGGACAAGAAGGTTGAATGGATGAGGGGAGGAAAGCCTGGATCATAGAGAAGCTTTAGAGAGAAGGTAATGTTTAAGCAAGGTTTTGAAGCGGGAGCCAGTGGTGTGATGAGAAGAAAACATCGCAGGCACAGCAGACAACATGAGCAAAGACTCCAGGTTGTGAATAACTATTGTGTCTAGAGCAAAAGGAGGGTGAGGCAGTGAGGATGGCGGCAGTTATGTCCAGGGAAATAGAACAAGATGCGATTGGGAAGAGTCCTGCTGGTGGGTTTGAATCATCTCCTACTGTAAGTAAGCGGGGGGAAATGTAATCCAGAAATACAACTTGTTGACATCATGTAGGGGGGATGGGAGAAGATGCAAACTGGAAGAGTAACTGAGGAAATCTGCAAATCTCTAGGTCAGGGAGAGTGAGAGCCTGACCTGAAGCTCATGCAGCAGTGATGAAGACAATGGCACACATTTGAGAATTCTGCACAGGCCAAGTCCACAGTCCTTGCTAATGCACTGGCTATACAGAGAAAGAGTATGACCTTGGAAAGGGAAGATAGAATAACCCTATCGGGATGCCACATGCTGCATGTGGCATATAGATCAGGGAGTAGGCCTGATGAAAAACATAACAGTTTGTACAGCTCTTCTCCAGAAGTGTCCTATCCCCTACCAGTTTAGGATTGCCAGACAAAATACAAAATGCCCAGCTGAATGTAAATTTCCAAGGAATGGCAAAAATAAATTTTAGTATAAGTGTGCCCCAAATGTTGCATGGGACATACTTATACTAGAAGCAATGTTGTTTATTTGAACATAAAATTTAACTAATAATCCTGCTTATCTTTTTTGTTGCTTGAGTGACATTATAACAACTCCTCTCTCAATGCACTAGATGGATAACTTGCCTACCTCTGAAAGGGTAAGAACACAATTTTTTCCCAACATGGAGATCATTTCCTATAATTTCTGTAATTTGTCTGTGCTCTGCCTTCCCTCTGCTGATGGGCCATTCCTCCATCATCACTCTGCTCACCAGTTCAATATCATCTGCTCTACTGCCCGATATGGGGCTGGCTACTAAATGACTCTCATCTGCGGCCACCCCAGCCCCCCAGAGCACTTACTTTGCTGTTGCTGCTGACTGGAATCTCTCACCACCGAATCTTCCTTCATGTCTCACATGTTTGCATTTTCTTTGGTCAAACAGGGAAAGCCCTTCCCCACCATTTTATCTATTGTTTTACTGAGGAAATAAGGTCTTTCCAGTAGGTATGTGGGCCCTTGTGATGCCATTCCCCGCCCCACAGCTTTATAACACCACCCAGGGAGTCAACTCAGTCTTCCAAAGAACTTCCAGTACATTCAGGGATAATCTCCCTGTGAGAGGCCCTCTTCCTCAAGCTGGCCATCACGCCAGACACGCCCATTCTGACTGAGTTACTCTGAGTCAATATTTATTGCCTTAACTATGGTTCGTTCTAGCTCCCACTTTCTTATTCATTTTAATGTGGACCATCCCTAAAGTATCTCTTCCCTGGATTCTCTTTTAAATCGGTTCTAACATCTATGCTCCCTCCTCGATTCATGAGTTGAGGAAAATCTTGAACATGCATTTATTGTATAACTGTGGGAGAGTCCTAATTTAACCTTTTTTGAGAACTGTATTTTAAACAGGGCCAAGAAATGATTCCTCTGCCAGTAAGGGCTGCACAAGTTGTTTACGTTGTAGCTACAATCACTGTCTGCAAAGACCTTCTCAGAATTTCTAGTCTGCAGTGTATTTTCCCCATTGCTTTTATCTGACACTGGTTAATCTGAGGTTTTTGTACAGATGTGGAGAGCTAATAAAGAGTGGTTATTACTGATCAGGCAGTTAATAACTTCTAAATTGGAGGGACATTATATGATAATCTGAACAAATTAATCATTTAAAAAGCAACAGCACCTTCGTCCTTTTCCAATTTGGGAAAACCTGAGTAATGAAAACACTACATTTAAGTAACACAAGCAGGCACCTAGAACAGAAGCACAGCAACACGGTACATGTCCCACTTCCCAAGCCTGTCCTGAGAAACCCCGTCTGCCTCTCTCTCTTCTGGTTTGGTCACCCAGCCAGTTAGTTGTCTCCACTCAGCTCCTGTTGGTGTTTACTGAGGACCCATTCCATGGTCCTGAGAATGCAAAGATGGCTGGACACAGCCCCACAGACAAACTATTCCAATGAGGGTGGCGAGGATGACAGCATGGGACAGACAGTCCAGGAAGGACAGGTCTCTTGCCTTCACTTGCGGGTCACAAGGGCACTTAAATTGAGACCTGAGAGATACAAAGCAGCTCACCACGTGAAGGAGTGGGAATTTGAGGTTCTAAGGGAATTGGACTTGCAAAGGCCGGAGGGCAACAGAGAGAGTACACAGTGGACTCAGACTACAAGCCATCTGGAACACGGATGCAGTAAATGATAGTGTGGATGATGGCAAGAGCCCGGCTGCTGTTTGCCCTATCAAACCCAGAAGGGGAAAAAAATCAAACAATAATATCCAGCATTTCTTGAAGACTTACTAGATACAAGGGTTTATACTGAGCATTTTACAAATATCGTTGTGTTGAATCCTCACCACAGTTCTTAAGTTTTCCTCTCCATATTGTGTCTTAATTACAAAACCAATATATGCTTGCTGCAATACATTAAACAATCTCGAAACCCTAACCCCTAGCAAAAGTGACAATTTGGCTTCTATTCTTTCACATATGTTGCAGTGCTTGCCCGGCAAATATAAACATACAACACATCGGTGTTTGTATGAACATGGGTTTGTACTCTTACACTCTTTTGGCAATAGCTTTTCTAAGGCAACAATATAGTACTTTCTTTCCACGCCCACTGCGCTCTTGCAAACATGGTGAACGTTCCTCAGACCCACTGGACTTTCAGGAAGAAGTGTGGCAAGCACCAACCCTACAAAGGGACACAGCTCAAGAAAGGCAAAGATCCTCTTTACACGGGGAAAGTGGTGTTATGACCAGAAGTGGAGGGACCATGGAGGGCAGACTGAGCTGATGTTATGGGAAAAGGCTGAAAACACAAAGAAGATTGTGTTGAGGCTTGAATGTGTTGAGCCCAACTGGAGATTCAAGAGAATGCTGCTCTAAGAGATGTAAGCAGACTGAACTGGGAGGAGATAAGAAGAGAAAGGGCCAAGTGATCCAGTTGTAAGCTTCATGTTTTGTTATATAATGAAGACAATAAAATCTCGGGGTTATGTTCAAAATCAAAACAATATACATGGACATCTTTCCAGGTCAATACACTCAGATCCAAATCATTCTTTTAAGAATACACATCACAGTTAACAGAAAGAATGTGCCAGAATTTATTCAATTATTTCTCTACTAGTAGACGTTCAAGGGCTTTCTCCCCACTACAAACAATACTGAAATAAACACATCTGTGTGAATATATCCTTATATACTATACTGATGCTTTAACTTTTGTAGCATAGATTCCCCCAAAGTGGGTACTGATGTTGAAAATTTTAGAGATACTGTAACACTAAATTGTTAATGTTCTTTACAACCCATTCATTTTTATACCTGTGCACAGTTGCAGAAAATAAATTGTTTCTCCCTGCAACTCCTTGAGCTTTGTGAAGAATGATGAGGTCCTCAGGTCTCTTTTATAGTCGACCTGAAGGCTTTAGACTAAATATTACATACTTGGACAATGAGACCAAAAAATATATTGAATGATAAAACATCTCCTTATACCCACATCCTTTCATTTACTGCTGAGGGACTCCTTGCTCACTGCTGGGCTTGAGCAGGTGCTGGGCTGTCAGGCTGCCAGATTCGAGGTGGAGAAGTCATCAAATTATGAATGAATGCCTGTCATCATAGTCACATGACATACCCCTTCTGACTAAGCCATTCTGCAATCGAGTCAAAATTTATGGCTTCATTTTTAGAAATATAAGAAGATATATTCTTAGAACTATTTGCTCCATAATATATTTTTTAAAGATTTATTTGCATTATTTCTAACTAGGTTTGGCGAATATGGCAAAAACTGCACTTTAGGAGCGACAAAGACAGGGGAAAAATCTTAAGTCCAAAAGCTAAAACGTAAACCTTATTCTAAAACTGAGCAATCTGTTTTCCTTATTTTGACATAATAGCACTGGCCTTTAACTAGTGGGTGGGGAAGAACCTAAAGGCTCTACTTTTCAAATATTTAGCAGCACCGCTATGAGCATGCTTAAAGTTCCCTTTGTCCTTAGTAACTCAGGCAGCATCATAAGCGTGTGCAAAAGTATTCTTTGTTGGAGGGGTTATCATTCTGTTTGGCTTCCTTGCTCCTTTCAAAGCCCCTGGCCCTCAGGTTGGGGGCTCCACTGCCCTTTATGAGTCTGGGTCAGAGTTTGCTTATCCCCCAAGGTGCCAGATATGTGCCTTTCCAGTCCCTGGCCCTGGGGAACATCTGGCCTCACCTATTGCCTGCACCATGACTACACTCTACTGGGGAAGCTCTGAGCCAAGAAGGAGCCATTTTAAAAAGGAAGAGGGGGAGGAGGAGGAGAGGAAGGAGAATTTTCTAGAATTTTCTAGAATCCGTTCTGGTGGAGATAGAGGCAATTTTCAGAGGCAATTTGGCAGTTCTGGTGAAATCATTTAGCACCAAAATAAGTGGTGTTGTCAGTACCTGGTGTATTATCTAAAGCGGAAGCAGAAGGGTCCCCACTAGGACCACTTCTGCTGTGTGATTTCGGTCACCATCCCTTGCTATAGACGGAGCCTCCATGCCTGGTTCACAAGGCTTCCTGAAGTTTCTGCGTGCTACTGAATATCCTTTAACGAACTCCTTTTCTGCTCTCATTAACCAGGACTGGATTCTGCAACTAAGAAGTCCTTCAATGGCCCCTCAAAATGATTATGATAAATCTTTGTGATTTTAAAGTATTTAAAAAGCTAAAGATTTAGATTCATCATTTGAAAAATTATCAGAACTCCACATCATCTCCAGTTTGACCCTGATATTACATTATCTTTTGGAATAACTGAGTCACGAGTCCCCTCTGGATTACTGCTATATTTCTCCATGTGCTTCTAATTCCACTCCCCAGGCTCTCTTTTCCCACTTCCCTCCATGTCTCACCAAAACCTACCTGTAAGGGAAGCCACGTGGGCCTGCTAGCATGGCTAGGTTCAAGTGACTTCTGAGAATATCCTGCACACGGTAGGAAAAGCATTTAAACAAAGGAATAAGTCTCTAACTCTGGGACTTCAAACATCAGCAAACAAGTAAGAGAGATGTGAGTGGGGTTGGGGTCCAGAGGGATCTGGAGCACCAAGACCACCACTTCTTCCACATTAGCATAAGGCCATTTCTAGACTAATCAATACTCTCCCATGGATCACCCACATTCCAGTTAGACAAATCTGTACTTAAATTGCTAAAAAAGCAAATATGTCATTGGGGTTGGCACTATCTGGCTTACAAACCTTAGCTGACTCTGCATCCCACCAGAACGTCCAAGCCCCAACCCTTAGGGCTTCATCATGGCCCCCAGTTGTGTTCCTATTGAGGAACCCCTCGTCTCTTCTCCCTCTGTGAACTGGCAAACCCCGCATCCCCCCACCCACTTACTCAATGGTGAAGTTCTATTCATCTTTTCTACTCTGAGCCACCAATAACTCCTCTGGGAATTCTTCCCCACTCCCTCGCCCGGCTCCTAACTCTGATCTCTACTCTTGGGGCTATTAGATTGTGTTGTCATTATGTCTTCAGGTCGGGCACTCCCAACACTGCTGTGTTCCTGGAGAGCAGGGCCTGTCTCAGCAGTCAAGACTGTAGTTCTTTGGGACCCTGCAAATAGCTCTCACTAGATATTTCTTAAATGCATACAGGCATAAGAGTTTCTCCAAAGTGACAGAGGGGAGGTCCAAGGAGCCCCGTCCTACAGACTCATGCTTTGTTTTCAAACTCCCCAGATAACACTTTAGGTGAATATCAGTTTGCTGAAGCCCTGTGTTACGAGAGAAGCCTCCATGCAGTTCCCATACAACCTGTCCTGGGAAGGCAAAGCCATTTTTCTGGCTCAGAGTACTTAACAACTACAGCCATATAAGACTCAGCTTGGAGTCAAGCCTGTCTGGGCTCACACCCCAGTTCAGCAGCTTATGGGCTAGTTGTGGGATCTTGGACAAGTTACTCAACTTTTCTGTGCCTCCATTTCCTCATCTGTAAAATGGGTATGATAACATGACCTGTTTCCTGGAGTTCTCGTGAGGACCAATTCCATTATTATACAGAATGTTTAGGGCAATGTCTGGCATATAATGTTTCACTTAATGTTAGCTATTATGATCATTATTAAATCTGAAATCATTTAATGTCCTTGAACATTATTCAAATTTATATATATGCAAATTCCACTAATGTATGCTCAATGATGCCAACATTAATCATATCAGAATTTGCCCCATAAGCATATTTTGAGCACAGGCTAACGTGCCGGTATGCAGAGGATTCAACAGCCACCCTTTCACAGACTTGCTGTGGGAATGTTTTTCAGTGAACTTTGCCCCGGCAGTTAACAAATGATAAGAAAGTTCATTCGATGTGATTTTAAAGGCAGCTAAATTGCCCAAGTTTAGACTACCTGAAGCTGGTATGACAGAGCTCGAGGGCACCAAATCCGTGACCCCTGCTAGTTAATATGAAGGGGAGGGAGCCGAGGGAAGAGGAGACACACAGGAACAGAGAATGTGGAATGAGAGAGCAGTGCTCTGACGTGCTGAAGAGTTCTCTCGGGAAAAACCTACGAGCTGGTGAAACATGAGTTTTAAGAAGAGTTGTAGGTCTGTTTTTCACCCATTCTATTTTCCGCATGTAGAATTCCTTCTGCGTTACTCAGTCATTATGACTATTTAAGATTGTTACCACAGCTTACTAACAAGCCAAGCTGACTCCAAAGCCTCTCAGAGGAACTCATTTTCCTATCCGAACGAAAGTTATCTATTTCTTTCCAAAGACCAAAATTTCAAAGATGTATTTTTTCCATTCACCGTGGCGTTAAGCAGCCCTCAACTCAACCAAATGTGTTTTCGGTGTATCATAATGTGGTTTTCCAGCCCCCCTTTTGCCAAGCTCTCTACATTCACTTGGAAAAACTCTAAAACAGGCTCCATTTCTTTTTGTGTTACTTTTATCTGGATCTAGTTTCAATCAGCCAACTTGCTGCCAAAAATATTAACTCAGTTCTAACTTCACTGTTAGAATAAAATCGAGCACGTTTTTACTCCAAACAATGTGTTAAAATAAATTTAGCATGTAACTATCTTTGGCTCCACGATTCTTTCAGAGAGAGTTTCACGATTGACAAGAAAATTAGGAGGTAGGAATATTCCAGATTACATAGCTGTTACAGATTGAATTGTGTCCTCCCCAAAAGTTATATGGGGAAGCCCTAACCCCCAGCACCTCAGAATGTAACTACAGGGAGATAAGGCTTTTAAAGAGGTGGTTAAGTTAAAATGAGTCCTCTGGGGTAGGACCCTAATCCAATCAGTGTACTGTCTTTAGAAGGAGCCATCAGGACCCACCAAGAGATGCCAGCGATGAAGAGGGACGACCATGTGAGGAGGCAGCAAGCCCCACAGCCATCTGCAAACCAGGGAGAGAGTTCTCAGAGGAAACTCAACCTTTCAGCACCTTGAACCTGGACTTCCAGCCTCCAGAGCTGTGAGACAATAAATTTCTGTGGTTTAAGCCACCCACTGTGTGGTATTTTGTTCTGGCAGCCCTAGCAGACTAGCACTAAGAATTCGGTTGTAGCAATTCATCCTCTAGGGCATGACAAATCACAGTCTTCAACTCTGTGCCATATCAACAATATAATCATAAGGAATCATTGCCAAGTCCTCCTCTTTGGCTCCTCTCCCCTGTCCCCTCCACCCAGTGCCCTTGGTCTGAATGGGAGCAGGTCTCTAGCAGTCGTCCTGCACATGTTCTCAAATATTTGCCTGATGCCCCAGAATCACTGGAAGGCTTGGGAAAGCAGACTGCTGGGCCCCGCTCCCAGAGATTCTAATCTAGTAGACCCGAGATGGGGCCCAAGAATTTGCATTTCTAACAAGTTGTGAGTGATACTGAAGCTTTGAGAACCACTGTGCTAGCCGTCTCCCCTCCTCAGCTGTACCTGCAGTCACATCAGTGCTGTATATCTGGAGGGCCCTGGGTGGACCTGGCAGGCTAAGCATAGAAATTAATTTATGCTAATGTAAAGAAATATATTACCCCTCCCAGGGTATTTGATTTTATTTGGTCACTTAGAGGGAGTATTAATGATGGCCGGAAATATCCTGCTATAAGTCATATGCAGACTGAATTATTTAGGGCAGGCTAATTGCTATTACAAGGAACCCCAAACCTCAGTGGCTTAACATAATAAGAGTTTATGTTTCACTCACAGTCAAATGCAGGCTGAGCTGTGTGATGATTACTCCACTCCACGCAGTCATGCAGAGATCCAGGTTCCCCATCCTCAACAGCCCTGGAGTCCTTTACTGATCCTCTACCTGGCAGCAGATGAGGAAAGAGAGGAGGGTTTGTGGGAGATTCTTAGAGGCCAGGCTTTTCACCCACATTCCACATTCCCATTATGTCCATTCATGTTCTACTGGCCAGAACTCAGTGCCATGATCACTGAACTCTAAGGGAGACTGGGGAATATAGTCTAGCTGAGAGGAAAACGGAAAGAGGTTGATGAACTACTGGCCCATCTCTGCCACATGAAACTCCCATGAGCCCTGAAATCATGAAACCATGGCAATTTCAAGAGGCCAACCATGAAGACTTAGGTCATTTGGCATTACTGAAGGGGACTGTGCCATCATGCTGGTCAACCGCACTCCATAGTGCCTGGCCATAAAAACAAAGTAGGTGGGTATCCCTGCCTTCTCAGGTAAATGAAAAGATACTCTAGCTAAGTAGATCGAAATGGCCAATATTCATATGTCCAAGCCAGTTGAATTGGAAGCAAGCATTTGCAGGAGAAGAAGATAAGACAGAGGAGGAGATATATTTTGCCAAGAACAGAGTTACATAGTAACATCACATAAATTGATGACCCCCATACATAGAGTATGTATTATTATTTTGATTTTACAAATGAACAAAGGAAGGCTCAGGGGAGGTAAGGATTCACCCAATAAGGCTCAGTGGGGTCAGGATTTGAACCGATGACTGTCTGACTACAAAGTCCAATCTGATTTACCCCTTTACCACATTGCCTCAACTTTAGCAATACAAGTTGATCAACTTTTAATTGATTAACATGAATCAACTAAATTTATCACAGATTATTATTTGTCCCCAGAAACCTATCAATGGCCCTCTTAACTCCTAAGACACTAATTTTGGAAAGAGAGTTCCCACTTCCATTAGCTGGGTCCTTCACACCTTGGACTCTCTGAGCCTTGGTGACCACAGCCAGCAATGGGGTCACTGCCTTGTGAGGGCACCCAAGGCATGTAGGAGCACCTGGGGCCTTCTCACTTCTCTGCAGGTGCCAGTTTCTGCCTGGTATCCTCACATGATGTTGGCAGGAGGTGGCTGCTATGACCCAGCATGGACAAGGGGAAGGGGCTGGGTGAGGAGAAGTAGTAGTATCCTAGCAACTGTTCTGAGCCTAATGCCAAGCACTTTGTGCACCTGTGCTCACTGAGAAAATTTGGGGGGGGGGCAGCCGGGAGGTGATGACAAATGAAAGCAAACATAACACACAGACAAGGTTTACTGCATCTTATCTGGGGGTGCAAGATACACTCCAAGTTTTATCCTAGTTTATCCAATTCTGCTTGATAACTTGTACAGAACAGGATCACACCAAGGACAAGGCCTGATCTAGGACAATAGCTGCTTGGTCCTTCTTCTTCCTTATCTTGGACTCCTACAGCCCACACTCAGGGCCCACCTGGCCCATCCCAGCCCCTCGCCCAGCCTTCCCTGCAGCATTGCTCAGGAAGTTGCCTCCACCTGCTTCCCCAAGTTCATGTCCTCCCTTAGACTATGCCTTGAGGCCCACAGGGCAGCCAGGACCTATCCCCTTTCTCTTGCATCTTCTCATGGCACTTGATAATCCTGTCCATTGTCCCAAATGGGTGACTCCAAGTCAGTCACTTCCTCTCCCTTCACCTCATTTGTCGGATGAGAGTAAGAATACCGACCTCATGTATTTCTCATGAGGGCCAAGCAACTTAGCCCAGTGCCTGGGACACAGTGAGCACTCATGAAGGGATAGGCCCCTTTGCCCTCCTCCTCCCTGCCTTCCTGCAGAATCCTTGAGGGCAAAATGTCCCTGATTCACCCTCGTGCCACCAGCGCTCCCTGCAGAGTGGGTGTCCAGTAAGTGTAGAATAAAAGAATGAATGTACTCAGAGCACAGAGTCATTTACCGAACATGAGTGAACAGATGAACTGCTCTGTGTTTTCTTGAATGTCTCTCTCTTCTCTTGTCTTTCTTCTCAAAAGATGATTAAGAGGACATGGTCTCTCAAGTTCTTCAGAGAGAAAAATTAAACCAGTCAGAATTGCTCACTAATTTTCCAAGGCTCATCCAAGCTTGGGCTGGCCCCCCGGGAGCCATTCCAGTGCCCCCGAGGGAGGCAACAGCAGCTGCTGTGCCAGCCTGCCACTCCTCTGTGTTCTGTATTCTGTGACGCAGGGGCTGGCTGCGGGCTGCTCTGGAGAGGGGACTGGCCTTTGGCTCCAAAATTGGCTGCGTGGATGCTGGTGGCAGTTGCCACAAAGAATGGCCAGAGTAGGACTCTCCACCAGCAAGGCCAGACATTCTGAATTTCTGCGGGCAGTCCCAGTGTGGAGCTTGGGGCCTCCCTCTCTGCCTAAGGAGACTCACGCTTGTGGCTAATGGATCTGGACTTTTAGCTAAGAATGTAAGGTCCCACAACCTCTTTCCTATAGCATGAAGCAGGACCAAATATGGTTTAATCTCATCTGGATTTCCTGGGAAGACTCAAACCAGGGAGCCGCTGGAGGCTCCCTGCCCAGTCCTGCAGAGCGCCCTCCAAAGCAGCTACAAGGTTTGGATGGAGCTGTGGAAGCACTGAGAGAGCGAGAGAGAGAGAGAGAGAGAGAGAACATGAGTAAAGGTCTGGAACTCACACCATGAGCTGTCAGAGCTAGAGACATATGGGATTGTAGTAATCATGAGACTAATAAGTAAAGTGTACTGAGAACCCAGTAAATATGGGCAAGGCTTTGGCTTCATTATCTCCTTCAAGTTTCCCAACTACCTCATGAGGCAGACCCAGCCATTTCAGAATCAAGGAAACCGAGGCACAGAGAGACAGTCATTTGTCCAAAGTCTCCTAGCTGGCAATCATTGGAGTTGGAGCTATTACTTTGTACTGCCTTTCATATTATTTTAGTTGACCTTGGCTTTTTATTCTACTTCAAGTCCTCTCATATCTTAGAGTGCACTAGAATTACCTTGAGGCCATGTTAAGACACACATCTCCGGGCCCATCCCTAGAGATTACAATTCCTTAGGCCCAGAGTGGGGCCCACCACTTTCCAGTTCTTAGAAGTTCCCTGGTGATCCCATGGGTTGTGGGATCAAGCCGCATGGGGCTCCCTGCTCAGCAAGGAGTCTGTTTGAGTTTCTCTCTCCCTCTGCCTTTTCTCCCACTTGCACATGCTTGCTCTTTCTCTCCCTCAAATAAATAGATCTTAAAATATATATTTTATATAATATATTTATATATTTTATTAGATACATTTATTATAAATTATATTTAATTTTTATATATTTATTATGTATTATTTATATATTATAAATATATAAATATAAATATAAAATATATTTAAATGTTTTATATTATTATATTTAAATATATATTATTTATATATTATATATTATAATTTCATATATATTATATAACTATAAATTATATATAATATATAGTAGTATATATAATTATATTTTTATAATTATGTATTATACACAATTATATGTTATACATAATACATATAAACATAAATATATTTTTATTTATTTATAAATAAAATTTTATTTATATTTATATATTTATATACATAATAATAAATATGATTTGTATAAGTATACATCAGAGTTATATATATTTATTATGTTACTTATATAAATATTTTATATAATAGTTATATAAAATATTATTTATATATCATAAAAATATATAAATAATATAAATAAACTATATAAATATATAAAATAAAAAATATATAAATAATATTTTATATAAATAATTTATATGGTATATTTATTACATATAAATATATTTTTAAATATATACATGAACTAGAGATATTTCCTGGGATTTTGGCATGACCCTGCCCTCACAGTCCACACCTCTAGGGCAAGGCAGTAGGTAAACTCTCCACTTACAGGGTTCTTTCAGCACTTCTAGAGTGAGGGGTCTTTGGGTAACTGTACTCACGTAATCCTCAACAATTTTCTCTACACAGAGCCCAGGGCTTGTTTCTACTATGACCAGGAAAGCTGCATGAATGGTGACATTCAGTGGAACTCTTTTCTATTCTAATTTGAGGGAGATGAGCCAGAAGAAAGAGATTGTATGTGCCATAAGAACAAGACTGGGAGAGGGAAGAGAGTCACAGCTGAGTGTAGAGAAATGGGAGGGGAGCTGAGTCTCAGGAGCAGGGCCGGGGAGCAGTGCACTGTCCTTCTGTAGCCAGGAGCTCCTGCCACCTGCAAGGCCCAACTCTCTCTGGTCCACAGCCAGGTACACACCTGTCCACATCCATCAGAATTCATAAAACCAAGGCAGAGAGCAAAATTTGTGTCTAGGATTAGTGTTTACAAGCCTGCCCTTGGGTCATGTAGAGTAAGTCATTTGAAAATCCCTCAGGTCCCCTGAGTCTGGTGTGCCCACGTGACCTACTACTATTTCCTCTGCACCTGCTGGTTGCCTTGCCTCTCAAACCAGCTTTCTATTTCTGAACTTGCTGGCCATTTGTGTTTTTTATCTGTACTGAGTTCTTAAAATCTGGACTCACTCAACTTACCCGGAATTAGAGTACTTATGACAGAGACCCTTGAGAGACATGGCCCAAATATCTGGTAGTCACCACCCCAGCCCATCCACACCCACACCTCTACATGGCACAGGCAGATTCTCGCTGCTGGCCTCTCACACTACATTTCCACCCAAAACCTTTCATGACAGAGAGACAGAGACAGAGAGAGAGAGACAGACAGAAAGATGGGGGCGAGGGGAAAGAAAGCCACCTATGAAGGAAACATTCAATATCTTGTCCTCTTACATACCCCACCCTAACACCTCCCCCCATGATGGCTCTATCTAAAAAAGATTTACATTTCAAATGATAAAATATGCATTTAAAATTCCCCAGCCTTCTGCCAGTCCTCCTCTGACCCTACCTTCTGCTACCACTTGAGTTAACTCCAACAAGTAAATAGGAGTGATATTATTCTTCAACATTTCATTTTTGAGGAAAAAAATATATGCATTAATGGGAAGACAAACAAAAGTCCACCGGTAGGAGCTCCCTTATTCGTTTAGCATGAATTAACAGTGAAGACACAATTATAACAGCATAAACTAAACCAGGCAGTAAGTGGGCAATTCCCCTTCTGTTCCAATATGCCCCAATTAACACAAACTGAGGAAGGAATAAATTTAAGCAGGAACAGCTTATCAACTTACAATTAGCACTCAATAATTTATCCCCGTAATGCCAGATCAAATAAAAACATTGTGTCATAAATCACTTACTCAAGTAAACCACCAGCCCCTGTGCTGAAATGATCTTTTGGTTGATTTGCTTCCTATTCACCACCCTTCTGCTACCAAAGGTTTTTTTTTTTTTTTTTTTTTCCTTTCTCAGAGCCAAGTCAGCAAGGCAGCTGCAGTGGGATTCGCTACTCTCCAGAGTTCAAGGTGATATTAAGCCACAAACAGAATGATAGCAAGGACCAGCTCAGACCTCACCAAGCATGCCGCTCTCTCTGGCTAGGCCAGCACCGAATAACTGCAAATAAATTGGTGTCTGGCCTTTAACATTTCCAAGGAAGGGAATTCCTCATTCTTCCTTTCTAAGGTATTTTTAGATCTCTCAATGTTTACAGGTAGAATCTTCCATAAAGCACCTAAAAAAACAAATAATCCAATTTAAAAATGGGCAGAAGACATGAACAGACATTTCTCCAAAGAAGACATCCCAGTGGCCAACAGACACATGAGAAGATGCCCAACATCACTCATCATCAGGGCAATGCACATCAAAACAACAATGAGATATCACCTCACCAGTTAGAATGGCTATTATCAAAAGATAAGAAAAAGCAAGTGTTGGCAAGGATGTGGAGAAAAGGAAACCCAGTGAAAATAGGTGCAGCCACTGTGGAAAACTGTGCAGAGGTTCCCCCCAAAATAAAAATAGAACTACCTCATAATCCAATAATTGCACTACTGAGTATTTACCCCCCAAATATAAAAAAACTAATTCAAAGGGATACATGCACACCTATGCTTATTGCAGCATTATTTGCACTAGCCAAATTATGTAAGCGGCCCAAGTGTCCATCGATGGATGAATGGATAAGGGAGAAGTGAGATATATATGTATATATATGCACATATACATACACACATACACACACACAATGGCATATTACTTGGCCATAAAAAAGAATGACATCTTTCCATTTGCAATGATATGAATGGAGCTAGAAAGTATAATGCTAAGCAAAATAAGTCAGTGAGAGAAAGACAAATACCACATGATTTCACTCATATGTGGAATTTAAGAAACAACACGACTGAGCAAAGGGGGAAAAAGAGAGAGAGAAACAAACCAAGAAACAGACTCTTAACTATAGAGAACAAACTGATGGTTACCAGAGGGGAGATGAGTGGGGGGATGGGTGAAATAGGTGATGGGGATTAAGGACCGCACACTTGTTGTGATGAGCTCTGGGTGCAGTATGGAAGTGTTGAATCACTATACTGTACACCTGAAACTAATATTACACTGTATGTTAACTATACTGGAACTAAAATTAAAAACTTAATGAACAATGTTTAAAAAAAGAATCTTCCATCCAGAGCTTCTATTTTCATTTAAATCAATTTATATGGGTTCTATGAAAATTAAAAACAGTCTGTCATCATCTACTCTGTAAGGCCTATAAATCTAAAGACAATCATTAAGTCCTTGAATGTTTCCCATTCATTCTTTCCCTGCCAAATCTTTCTTTAAATTTTTATGGTGTGCATCGCCTCTTTGAAATCAGATGTGTTCTCCATCCTCCTCCCGCCAATTCTGTTTCCCAGACCCTCTTGAAACTGATTCAGCCAAAGAGAACCCTGGTAGAAGACTAGAAAGTAGGAGACACGAAGAATCCAGGGTATTGTTCCATCCCTCTGTCCTGGCAAGTACGGTCAAGCCTCACTATTCATAAATTCCATATTTGCAAATTTGCCTACTTAGTAAAATTTATTTGTAATCCCCAAATCAATATTTGTGCACTTCCGTGGTCATTTGCAGACATGCACAGAACAGTGAAAAATTTGAATTGTCTAATGTGTCTCCAGCTGAGGTCAGACAAGGCAACACTCTGCCTTATTTCAATTCTTATGCTGTAAACAAGGGTCCTTTTGATGGTATCATGTCCTATTTTTCTCATGTGTGTACTTTTTGTCGGTGATGTCACTATTAAAAATGACCCCCACATGTGGTGCTGAAGTGCTGTCTCATGTTCCTGAGCACAAGATGGCTGTGGTATATCTTAGGGAGAAAATACATGTGTTAGATTAGCTTCATTCAGTCATGACTTACAGAGCTGTTGGCCATAAGTTCAATGTTAATGAAGCAATCATTATCAGAACACAACTACCACAGATAACAAAAACCTACTGTATTTTCAGTGATGCCCATGTTTCCTCTGGGAGTCCAACTTTCCACCAGATAGCACATACCTCCTTGCCTCCAACTTCCACTGGGAGGTCTCCACCATGATTCTCACAAAATCACCCAGCTCCTGGATCCTGGTAACACCACCTCCTTCCTGTGCCCCCTCCCACCTTAGAAATGATAGTAGTTTCTGCTATTGCTAAACCCTGGGGTACTGCACCATCATTTGACTGTCAGATCTTCCATCCCTTGTGTAACAAAGCCTCTGTATTAAACATCCTCTGTTTAAAATATTAGAAGGGTTCCTATACCCTGGTTGAATCTTGACTGATATACCTTCCCTTATTAATCTTATTTTCTAACTTCTTTATCTCTTTGTGGTAGGCAGAATAATGGCCCCCCAAAGATACCCATATCCTAACCCCAGAACTTTTGAATATGTTACCTTACACGACAAAAAAGACTTTGTGGATGTGACTGAGTTAAGGATTTTGAGACGATTTATCCCAGTGAGAACAAGGGTTTGGTCTTGTAAGTGATTCTTATAAGTGAAAGAGAAAAGCAGCAGAGTCAGAAGAGGAACATGAAAACAGAAGCAGAGATCGGAGTGATGCAGACATGGGCCTAAGAAACAGAGGCAGCCTTTAGGAGACAGAAAAAGTAAAGAACAAATCCCCCTACCCATCCTCCAGAAGGAACACAACCCTGCTGACACCCAATTTGAGCTCAGTGAAGCTCATTTTAGACTTCTGACCTCCAGAACTGGAAGATAAAATAAATTTGTGTTGTTTTAAGCCACCTAGTTTGTTGTAATTTGTTACAGCAGCAACTGGAAACACATTCTTTTTGGGGCTACTAGCTATCCATACCTTTCAAGCTGAAAGGCACAGAATTGGTTCCAAAATGTATTTAAGTTCTGATGTAGTCTCTGTACCTGGAAATAGCCAAGGAACTCATAGTAGGCACCAATCACTGACTGCTGAATGCATTAATTTCCTGAAATCAGAAACTAAGATCTATTTACACCGCTCTGGGTTTTTCCACTTTTTCATTATAGAAAATTTCTAAAATTATATAAAACTAGAGAGAGTAATATCACAAGCTTCCATATACCTATTATCCAGCTTCAATAATTACCAACTCATGGTCAATTTTGATTTGTATGCATCTTTTTAATTCCCCCTTCCTTGTATTATTTTGAAGCAAATTCTAGGTATCATTTCTCCACAGACACTTCAATACATATCTGTGAAAGATAAAGACTCTTTTAAAACATGACCACAAAATTATTACTGAACCAAAAGAAAATTAATTTTATATAATTAATTATAGTCAGTGTTGAAATGTCTCCAATTGTCTTATGATTTTGTTTGCAACAGGATCCAACAGGATTCTACACTGCAATTACTTGACATTTCTTCAGTCCCTTCTGACTTATAGGTTCCCCTCTATTACTTCTTTCCTGTTCTTATAATTTATGCCTGTCAATATCCACATTATATATTATGTGTCAAAACCCACAGTTTAGGTTTTGCGGCCTTGATTCCATGATGTTTAACATTTTCCTCTGTTATCTGTAATTTAGTAGTTAGTTCTAGTGGATTTACTAGACTTAGGTTCAATTTTTTTAACCAAGAGTATGTTGAAGATGGTTTGGCATATTTTAACATTCTATATGGTTCACTCTCTTTTTGTCATGTTAGCCATCATTGATGTGTAGAGACTAAATCCATTAATTTATTAGGGATTACAGAAAGGTAATATTCTAATTCTATCCTCTCTTCTTTTATTATCTGGAATCCTTTATAAAGAGGAATTTCCTCTAATCAATTATTTGATTACTGTGTAATATAGCTCCTATAAGAAAGGCAGCATAAAAGAATTATTTATCCACTATATGAGTTGGTTCTGTGGTATCTTCCAAAGGTGGCCAATGGTGTCTCCTATGCTTAAACTATTATTAAAATCTCATGTATTTAAGTATATTTTATGTGCTTTAATCCATTAGAGTTATTACTCTTACTGATGTTCAAAGTGACCCATATTTAGCCAATGGGAATCTCAACTTGGCACCTCAGTCGCTTTGACACAGCACCATTGGTGTTCGATAGCTTTCTTGCTTCACGACATGGCAAGATGTTGTAGAATCATCTTGTACATTTCCTGTCCCAAGCCTAGAATCACCCATTTCTCCAAAAAGCCTTGGTTCTTTAAATTGGGAAATGATATTTAGAAATGGCCATCTGGACACAGATGATGCTCATTGTTAATGGATTTGTTGTTTTTAGTCCTTTTGGGTGGATAGGAAATACGTTATTAAAGATAATTCATGAGTTTAAAATGATAATTCCAATTGCAATTCAAGACCACTGAGTTTTTTATTTTGTTTTGTTTTGTTTTTAAGACCACAGGGTTTTTAATGTAACTTCATGGATCTTAGGTCTGTATCTCTTTTTTTTTTCCATTTTGGAAAACTTCATACATAGTCATGTCAACATTATTTATTTGTTTTATCACATACTGATCTAGAAGAATCTCAGAAAACAATACCAACCCTTCTACCTACATATTATAAGTAAAAGTAGTTTAAGATGCTTTTTTCCTTTTTGTTTTGTTTGCTTACTTGCTTATTTTGTTGCAATCCTTTTTGTTCTCAGGATATAATCTACTAGGACTAGATAGATACTTTATGTATGCTTACTTACCATTTACTCTATATAAACTGTCTTTAATTTCTTTTCATGTTACAATAAGTAAATCAGCCAACAAATCAAATTTATCTTTTGTCTGTGACAATGATGCTATTGGCTCTTACAAATTTCCCCTACCTATTTTCAAGTTGGTATCTATGCCAGAAAATAGAAACTACTTCATTTCAAATGGGAGGGGAGGTGGCGATGTGATACAGAAAATTGATTACAAACATATTGGAAGGGCAAGAGTACAAATAAGAAAATGCACAAGGTTTCACAAAGATAAGTAACTGTAAGAAAACGCCGGGGCTGCAGAAGGGAAAGGGAAAAGCTAAGTTGCTCAGAGCCATGAATCACACACGCCACAAATGTTGCTGCTGGGGGGGAAACTATGAGCCCATTTTTCCACCGAAATCTCTGCCTAACTCAGAACCCTCCTACCTTCTCATCTCACCTGAGTACTTCTCATTGGTAGAACCCAATAGAACACAGCTGGCAATGGGGGTCTGAGTAATGAGGGAAGTAAGTTTCTGGTCCCAGAAATATGAGGTAATAGAAAGTCTGTGAGGAGCTGAGTACCAACTGACAACATGCAGCTTATCTACACAGTGTCCAACATTTAGGTATGTTTTTCAGTAGAAACGGTGGATTCATCTTCTCTCCTGGTCCTTCTGAAAATCAATCAGTTCAGGACCAAGATTAAGGGCATCATCTATGGTAAAAGCATAGAGAAAAGACAGCTCACATGAAGTAATTTAAAACCATGGCAAGGGCCTTGTTGGTATACACCATAGTCATTCACAGTTCTCCGCTCCCGGCCATAAATATAAGGAAACAGGGTCAAATGTTTGGAAACAGATACCTAGGCTCAGACAAACCAAGTAACTTTCTGTTAAATTTTATTCTTTTCAGTTGTCTGATTAGGAATAATTTGCCAATTAAATAGGACAGCAGCCAAAGTAAAAAGAGACATACACTGAAATCTGTTAGCATCAGCTGTTAGAGTCATTCTTCTCTCGATGACATATTGTTGCTATATATAGTTTAGATATGAGTAATGAGAAAGTGATTGTGAGCCAATATTTAGGGAAAAGCTAGGCCTACCACGACCACAACTCTGATGGAATGTCTTGGTGATGGATTTAGTCTTACACTTTCGTACTTTCTCTATTTTTCTCTGGGATGCTTTTCTATTTAGGATATTAAATGACTTACATCTGATGGACAGAGAAGGACACTTATTAATTATGAAATCCTAGGCAAGTTATTTAACCTTTCCAAGATTTCTTATCTATGAAATAGGGATAATAATAGCATCTACCTCACACAGTTATATATGACAGTTACATGAAATGATATGCTAAAGAACTCGGAATTGTGCATGATACACAGTAAGTACTCAGGAAAGTGGGCTGTTTGTATTCTTACTAGAGAAATAGCTAAGAAATAAAAGGTCATTTAAAAATAGTCTCATTTGAACACTTCTTGATAATCAAAACTATATCCAGGAGAAGTTAATGCTGCCAAGAAAGGAATCAGAAGAACTCTTATATAAAATGTTAATGGCATCCGTGGAAAATGTAGAAGTCTGCAATCTCTGGAATCCAACAACTTCTACTGTTCTGAGACTGATGAGGATGATAATCATAAATTTAAGCAACTTTAAGTTGGAAAAAATGACCTATGGAACAGTTGTGGAGACCTGGCCCTCACAATCTTGATACTGCACAGGAGCAGATGATCTGCTTGGAGATGGAAAATAGAACTATTGGAAAATGGGGAGATGTGTGAACATTCCCAGCATGGGTCAAAAGAGAGAGAGCCAAAAGAAGACAAGCTCTCTTACTGATTTGGAGAAACCCTTGTTCTCCTTCAGCAGCACAGTGTCTTTCTTTGCTCTCTGATGTTGTTGAAGATGGAAGTCCGGCTCCACATAAAGAAGTGTACAAATGTTCACATTCCCTAAGGAGAAATGTAAACTCACAGTGGACCACATAGGTAAAGGTGATAATATCTCACTACAAAATATTACTCTTTGATGAAAACCTTCGTGCTTCTTCATGGTAGTTGTAAGAGTTGGAGACCTACGCTGAGACTGTGGTCCTATTCTAGTCACAAACAGTTGTATATGTACATATACACAGAATTATCATGAATGCCACTACTCTGGTGCTAACTAACACAAACTGCATCATGGCAACTCAAATTGGCAATTGTTACCGGTAACATCAGTTAACATGACTTTCTGAACTGAAAAGTTCTTGGTAAATTTCCAAACAAAAGGGACAATCTTCCCTTAATTAAATGGTAGTTGTATTCCTCGAAGTTTCAATGACCAGTAAAACTGAGCCAAACTATTTTCTGCTTTTATGTTAAATTGAACTAGGTTTGAAGTTCAGATAATTATAAAGAGATCTTGTGAGACATTCAAAATGCACATGGATCATGGCACAAATCTTCAATATCTAGCATCCCTGGTCCCTGATCATAAACGCCAGTAGTGTTCTTCAATCATGTTTCAGTCAAAATTGCCCCACACATCTTCAATGTGCCTCCCCACCTAAAGGCAGTACAACCACTGTTAAGGTACACTGTTTTATAGTATCTATGTTTTTGAAGGGGAGACGGCAATTGTCCAGGTCAATGAAACACTATTTTCAGGAAATACCCCCATAGCACAAAACATGAGCATATGCATTCACTATGGTGGCCAAATCCATTTCCCCCCAGGGTGACAAGTATTGTAGACTCTGCCAAAAAGACACTAAATGACCCTAGAACACCCACACCTGAAGAGACATACACATATCTGTCCTTGGCCACATCTGACTTCCCACAGCAAAGCTATCCTAGGCAGCATGTCACGAACTGATAGCTGGCATCCACCCTTCTCCTAACAGACCTGGACATCCCAGTTCACATAAAAGACTACAGATGATGCCCTGGTAACAATGCCTATTTTCCTGTGGGAAGTGCTGCCTTAAAGTACCTCAGACAGAACAGTCTTTATAATTCATTCAGAATTCTATTTGCCAGTGTGCATAGAGTTGCTGGTAGAAAGGCAGCCACTTCGGAAGGCCCCCTAGGTTGAATGGAATAGGTGTTTACTACAGGGCTCGGCGAAGGGTCTTTCTAGCTATACCAAGTGCAGAAACTCTAATGATAGTGATCCTCCCTGAAGTGGACTTTGGATCCCAGAAAACCTTGGGGACCTCCATGGCAGGTGGTTCTCAACCACTCTCTCTTAGTTGCTACCAACAGGTCACTTTCCTTGGTGTTGCTTAGATCAAATACCCAGGGAGGAGTGTTACTGGTCTGGCCTACCTTTTGATTCAGGCTGCAAGTTATGGGACATCTACTGACTTGGAGTTAGGGCCTTTCTTCTCAGGTCAGTGTTCACACTGTGGAGGGAGTGAAAAGCAGGGACATATGGCCCACTGCTCACTCAGCAGAGTCTGTAGGCAGGGGTCGATTTTCTGAGAAAGCAGAATAGCAAGAAGGCACTCAGAAATACATCTGATATGCCTGAAGACTAAAGGAGATTTCCAAAAGGGGACAAGACGAATGCTTCCTGGGCTGAGGGAAGAGAAAGACGGAATAAAGAGGCAGGGCAGTGTGAAGATGTACTGATGGACCACAATGACTTCATTCAAATACCACAAGCTGGTGGCCTAGAACCACTGGACAAAGATGCATCTGTCCCAGAAAATAAAGACTCTAGTTTCTTACATCTCATGACATTGTAGGCAAGTAATTTCAATGTGACCAGAGATAAGTAATTTACATTTTATGAACCTTAGTTGCCCTCTTTGTTTAATGGATAAAAATTCTCCATACCTTTTGCAAAGGTGGTAAATTCAGTCAGCCTGTTGTGGCTCTTAGATTCATGATTCTATGACAATAATGAGATTGAGATCATATGAATAATAGGAGATTGAGCTTCTCTGAGAAGTCAGAACAATACCTTGTTCTAGAGATCAGGGTCCATTTTGCTTGCCGCCCAGGGGATCCTTGGCAATGTCTTGAGACCATGGTGCCACACTGGGCAGGGGACAAAGGGGAGGGAGGTTACTGGCTTCTAGTGGGCATAAGCCAGCCATATTGCTAAACATTCTATAGTACACAGGGAAGCCCCCATAACAAAGAATTCTCTGGTCCAAAATGTCACTAGTTCAAGGTTGAGAAGCCCTGTTCTGGAGTGAGGTTCCATAGCAAGCATTCATCACATTCCCAATGGGTCCACAACCTAAATACGTTGAAGAACTGCAGCTCTAGACTTCGGCAAAAGGCTACAGAGAATTCTGCTTGGTCCTCTCACTGCATACATGGCTCTTCCACCTGCACCAGGGTAAGGCCCCCGCCCCCCATTTCCTCTCTACACACCCCCCTAGCTCTACCACCGCAGTCACTCCTCTTGCAGAAAGAAGAATCCCTGTCCAAATGCCAACTCACCTTGGAACAAACCATCTCGCTAGTGACCCACTTTTCAGTTCCCTAGGCCAGTTAGATGTTCTTGGCATTTCACCCTCTGACACCCTCACAACCCCAACATGTATCACCACACACACACACACACACACACACACACACACACACACACACAGAAAGCTGCAAAGTCCTTCTCAAGCAAGGCTGGCTACTCAGTAACTCTTGCTACATCAGTGAGAATGTCCCTGTTGCCCTCTTTTTGCCCAGCCTATGGTAGACTCTTCCTTCATCTCTATTCCCCTCTTGCATTCTATATATAGACAGATCAGACTTTCTAAAAGGAATGACACAACAACAGGCATCCTCTCCCCAGTAAGCCAAAGGGAGCTCTGACTAAGGGTAATACTTGAATTGGGGCACATTAAGGTCTACCTGTTAGGCTCTCTGAATTAAGAGACTGGAAGTCCTCTTCATGAAATGCAATTGGGTCTCTGTATGGAAGGGAGCCCTCCATGTGGGTTAAAACACCAGCACAAAGTACAAATACACACATTAAGTCACTGCAATAAAACATAGCATAACATCACCCAACCCCCACTGTTCCGTGCTGTTAAATATTTAATTAAGAAGTCCTATGAAGCGAACCGTTATATACACAATAAAGAGCAAAGAAAGAAAAACAAAACACAGGTGTAGAACAGAGCCCAACCTGGTAGTGAGTACAATTTTCATTTGCTTTTACCCAGGGGCATTTGTAGAAGAGATGGTTTTGCCAAATATTTATCTTTTTCTTCATTTTCTTGAAGCATGTCTTTTCCAGAAAGAAAAGACATTTAACAAGTATTAAAAACATGTGTTTAAACCATTTAGAAAGTTTAATTTTCTTTAAAAATGGTTTCCGGAGTTGAGGTCTTCTCCAAGTTTCTGGAGTTGAATTTTCACCTGATCGTATGTCAGGTCTGACCTGAGTGACCCCACGTGGGTCTCGGTTGATCCCATGGGATTTTCCGCCCCCCGCCCCACCTGAGAAGACCCACCATCCTCTGGTATCCACTGTCATGGCAAAGCAAAAGCCAGCAAAAGACCAGGTCGGGTTGTCTGACATGGAGGGTTCGGTGTTCTAGAAACTCATTGCCTATCACCATGAGGGTTATAAAGCAGACATCTGGAAGCAGGCCAGGGAGGTTGGAATACCGTCGTCCTGGGCGGCTCAGGCCCATAAACATTCAAAGTCCGTATCAAGTTTATACCTCTGGCAGTAGTAACAAACAACACAAAACACAGGAAAAGATGCTGGACACCACTCAGAGAGGTTAATGAAACATGAATGAAAGTAAACAAACGTCTCATGCGCCATAAAGCAGCTCCATGCTGGGCCCATCCTTCTCACCGGAAATGGGGCTGAATGAAAGGGAGGCGCCAGCGCCCAGCAGCCCAGGGCTGCTCAGCTTTGATAGCATCTGCCAAATCCACAGAGGCAGAGAGCACACAGGGGTTGAGGTTGCTGCCTTTGACTCACCTGAATGACTTTTCTGGAGCTGATAAACTCAGCTCAACCTGACCTTGAAGCTGGCAGCATCTGTGGGTGAGGTGCTAAGGGTAAATTGTTCTAGAACAATTGCCAGAGGGTACGATATCAGAAGAAAAGGGAAACAGGGTGGTACTCTTCCCTTGGTGTCCTCCAGCTTCTTTATTCAGAAGGGAAAACAACCAGTAAACTTGGTTCACACTGCATTTCCTTTAAAGGGATGGATTTTTGAGCATTAGATGGGGCAGTGGTCAACTCTTCAGTCACTGCCTATCTCTCAGAAGGGCTATCTTCATGATCATGCAGGGGAGAAACTGGACCTTTCCTTGTACTATCCTAGCCTTGAAGGGCATCCTAAACAGGAAGGCGCTCTTGAGAACAGAAAGACCTATTTCCAGGGCAGCGACATCAATGTCCTCCCAAGATACCCCTAAACATTTTCTTCCAGAAACAGCAAGGAGTTTTGCAAGAGGAAAGCAGCTTTTTCTGAATATAATGTGACTGATTTAGAGATTCTTCTTAATAAACAGATCTATAGAAGGTATTCAAGAAAAATTCCTCTGAAGGAGAGATTCAAGACTTTGATCATGATTTTGCACACACCTGCATAGATATGCTGAACTGGAAGCATAGCAATCACACTTTTTGCTCCTGTCGAGGTTGGGCAAAGATTTGAATCCTGAACTTATTTTAACACTACCAGTATATGTTCACTTTAGTCTGTGGTTAACAATGCCCTGGATAGGGGTGTCTGGGTGGCTCAGTCACTTAAGTGTCTGCCTTTGGCTCAGGTCATGATCTTGGGGTCCTGGGATCAAGCCTCACCTCAGGCTCCCTGCTCAGTGGGGAGCCTGTTCTTCTGCCCCACCCTACTTATATGCTCTCTCTCTCTCTCTCTCTCAAGTAAATAAAATCTTAAAAAAAAAAAAACAAACATAAAACAATGACCTGGATAGATTCAGATTCACATATGAATATACAGACTACAAATGTCATTGTACATTATGAAAATGGCTTTAGTGACCAGGAGGAAAAACATCCAGGGAACAATAAATGAGGAGATTAGTTTAGTCATGGGGCATTTGGAGTCATCCTTCAACTGGCTCAGCAATCCTACCTCCAGCAATTCACCAATGTCAGGCTTTCATCATTTTGCACTTTTGCACCTGAAGTGTGTAAAAGCAGCTGAGTTCCAAATGACGTACAATTTTACACTAAGTCTCAGTTGCTCCCAGGGATCCAAAACTAAAGCAGCATTGGTCCTCAGCTGCAAGAAGGAATAAGCAAAGTAGGTCTTCAATGGCATATGGTGGCAAATTCATTACTTTAAAAAAATTTTGGACACAGATTTTGTACACAATTCGAAAGTATTACAGTACTGTGTATTTACATAAACTAAAACCATCAGAAATCAAATCACCAACAGTCAGAGGGCATGGGACTTTTTTAAAGAAGGAGACAAACAGATATGAAGACTAAAGAAGTTTAAAAACCATGAAAATCAATCCTTATGGAGGAGAAAAAGAGGAACATATAAGCAGTGTAAAACTAGAAGATGACAACTATCACTTGAGTAGTAAAAAATACATATTTTAAGTTCAGCAAAAATCTGATCGTACTTTTGATGTAGTGGGAGCAGGAAAGGGGGACCAAGGACAAACAAAAGCTTGGGATTGCTCACTGAAAGGAACAAAGAATACTGGAACTGAGAAACATGCCAGATTTTTCTTTAAAATGGACAAGGGACTAGAGGAGTTTCCATGTGGCTACAAACCAAGAAATGTTGGGTTTTCTCACCTAGAAAGTCAAAGATTAGAATGGGGATTAGGAAAAGAAACAAACAAAAGACCAAATGCAAAAAATACTTGGGTAGAGTAAACATCAACATAACAAATTCCAGGAATTCTTGGAACTTTATGAAAGAATACAAAAATAAAGAAGCTCATTTTTTCCAGGAATAATTGTGTACTTGTGTATTACATGTAATGTGTGTATACACATATTCTCTAAGTAAATTTTTTAATTTTAAGTTGTTAAAATGAGAGTTTATTTAAGAAAAACAAAGTTGTTCTACATACACTCCTACTGGTTGTGGCTAGCCTTCAAAATGCTTCTTAGGTGCTATGATGAGATCTTTGGGGCAAAACCAATATTCTTAACTAAATGTGTGAGCTTATAAAAAAGAATGAAAGAATAAATAACACCTCATTGATCAATATTGGTTCTTCACCCTGCAAAAATGTATTAAAGTTCATTTTCCCTAAGCTACAAAGCAAGGCACCACCTTGAGGAAAATAGAATATAGAGTCTTTGAACTTGACATAATTTACATTTAGTGGGTAAAAAAAAAAAGAAAAGGAAAGAAAATATGGGGAATTATATTAAAGCTTCCCCACACCATGTTCCTTTTTGGGAGTCCAACAAACATCTGAACCAGATGCCTTTTTTAAAAAACTCTAAAGTTTTTCTATCAACGTAAAAATGATCTCATCTCCTGCCCTTATACCTGCTATCCTAATTCAGTCGTTTGTTCACACTTTCTTGCCTTGGCCCACCATCCAGCATCAAGCTGAATCTGGGTTTTGGTCCACACCACCAATCCAGAACCAAATGGGAGTGGAAAGAGCTAGAGTTTAGCAGATGAAAGGCCATCTGGAATAGATCTCTGGGTCAAGTTCCAAGCCTCAGCACTGAGGTCCAATCACTAGAACAGACTTGGAGTGAAGAAGAAGAAACCACCTGTCAAATGTAGGTGGAATCCAGAGGAAAAAACTGAGGTGTGGAATTCACCAGGAAACAGTGCAGAACACTGAAGTATTCCCTCCAGGAGTTTGCTCCAGCTGCACTGTGTAGTAAAGAGCCGTGGGTCTTGCGGGTTAGACAACTGCCCTAAAATGGACTTGGTGCAGGAAGAAACTCTGAGACGGGGCACAGGGATAAGGCACCCTGAGAGTGGGCACACAGCCTTCTGTTAGATGGTGCCTCCTATCGTGCCTACCTTCCCCCAAACTGAGATTCGAAAGGTAATAAAAACATCAGTAATGATCAACAACATGGCCCGGTCATGAAGCCATGCTGGGAATAAGCAGAGTTCCCATGACAAAGGAGCTGGGGGTGCAGGATGGAGGGGAGACATGCACTGAGGGCTCTGTGTCATCATGAGCAAATCTTCATTCTCGGCTTTTTCAACGGGCTGTGGAGGAGCTTTGAAAATGAGGCTCAAGGTAGTTTCTTAGGCTTTATTTTGGGATTTCTTTAACTGTCTTTTGAAAGCTGAGAGGAAGTCTCTTCTTTTTCTCATTGAGTCCATGAAGCTGTGAGTCTCTTCTCTCTCGCATGGCTTGGCTATCTTCTTTCATAGACCAGTCCAAGTCCAGCATCTTTACTTGAAAGTGGGCTTCCCTCCTTTTCTGCTCCTCAGATATTTTTAAGATGCCTAGATAAAGGGGTGTCTGGGTGGCTCAGTCAGTTAATCGTCCAACTCTTGGTTTCAGCTCAGGTCATGATCTCATGGGTCATGGGATAGAACTCCACTGTGGGCTCCACACTCCGCAAGGTGTCTCCTTAAAGATTCTCTCCCTCCGCCCCTTCCCTCACTCACACATGTGCATGCTCTCTCTCACTCAAATAAATAAATCTTAAAAAAAAAATGCCTAAATAGATACAGATCCCTCCTTACCCTGCTGTTCCTTCAACATATCCAGAGATAAAGGGATCACGTAATCTACACCATTGGCATTGGGTGGGCCGTTCTGGCATTCGAATGGGGGTCTAAGTAGTTCAGTCTTGCTTTGGACCCTGTAGAAAACCCTGAGGCTTAGAATGAAATGATAATGTGGGTCACACAGGTGTATCCACTTGTCAAAATGATACTGTTAAGACATTTTGATGTATGCAAATTTTATCTCAAGAAACTTAAAAATTATTGAGTAGAGGATCGGGGATGCGGTGGAGGTAGACATGAAGCAAGAAGGGCAGAATAAGAATAGTGGTTGAAGCTGAGTCATTGGCACGTGAGAGTTTATTTTACTATTCTGTTTATATTGTGCATGTTTAAAATTTTACATGATAAAAAATTAAAATGATGGTTCTTCCCTGTGTACCATGCCACAGCCGTGTGTGTGTGTGTGTGTGTGTGTGTGATATTCACATATATGAATGTAATGAATGTATACACACACATATCCATATTCCTAGGAATGGAGGCATTTGTTTTAGAGCCATCTGGTCCTGATTTGATCACATGTGGTTCACTATCACCCAGGGAGGAAGAGAAGGCTTTGACGTCTGTCAGACTATCCAGCATTTTGCACAGGCTTGAGCGTTGGGGTATGAAGTTATCTTTACTTTTTTTCTGATCTCCAGAATGGGAGCTGGACCACTGGTATATGTCTCCTCTGCACTGAGATTTTCTTTTTTTTTTTTAAGATTTTATTTATTTATTTCACAGAGGGAGAGAGATCACAAGGAGGCAGAGAGGCAGGCAGAGAGAGAGGGGGGAAGCAGGCCCCCTGCCGAGCAGGGAGCCCGATGCGGGCCTCGATCCCAGGACCCTGAGATCATGACCTGAGCCGAAAGCAGAGGCTTTAACCCACTGAGCCACCCAGGCGCCCTGCACTGAGATTTTCAATAGCCCCACTTTATATAATCCTCTCAATCCCTCACCTCCATTCAAAACATTTGTCTGCACTCCATTACTTGGGATGAAAATGGAATCTGCAATGTGATAGCTCAGGGAACGGCTGGGTATGTGACTAAATACTTTCCCCTAAACTCACTTCAACTGACAGTCCTCTTAGGGACACTGTTCTTCTCATTCTCGTCTGGTAGTTTATTTCCTTGTCGCAGGTACATTCTTAAATTACCAAAATGCTGTATAATATATGGTTTCTCACCAACTCTCTAGCAGGTTTATTTCACCACTCGACATGGGTTACTTCCCATCCTGTTTTATTTTTCTCATTTTTGCTGCCTCTTGCTTAATATAATCTCTTAAATTCTCAGAATAATTTTTGTAGCAAACATATTTAGTCCATTCCCATGCACGGAAATTTATTCCCTTAAATGGGAAAGGCCACATTCCAGATATCTTTAAAACTCATCTGCTTATAAGCAGACATTTTAGTGTAAGATAAAATATTTAATGATTTGGAGTAATGAGGGATAACCTAGTCTGAATTATGGAATATTTCAAAAGAAATATCCTATAAAATAAAAACTACTGCACCCAGTAAAGGACAGAGGCTTACAAATTAGTGGAAATAGGAATGCTTACAGACTTATTTTGATGAATAGACAATAATGTCTTTTAATTAGCATACTAATAACTTTTTGCGTAAATTTTTGCTTCAAAAATACTGGGAATGGCATGCCTTCCTAATGAGGTTGTTCTGTAAGCCTGCTTCCATTTTTTTTTTTTCAAATAAGCCTGCTTCCATTATTTGTTTCACATATCCTTTCTTGTTCTTTAAATGTAAGATCAAACAGGAAGAACTCTGCCTCCATCTTCATAAATTTGGAGGTTCCAGAGTCTAAATTCATGAAGTTCAACTATCATATAATTGAATGATGTTTTCAAGCAATCATAATCTGAGACTTTTTAATGTGGTCTGTAGCTACTCCTAGTATTTTCTTACACCCACACAAGATCTCGCCATTACCTCAGGTGGCGTCATTGCAAAATGCATAAAAGAAAAATTCCGAGTCCACTACAATGAGGCACAAATGACAGGAAATGTCTACTGAACAGCACTGATTCAAGGTCTGGCATCTTGGAGGCAGTTGGGATGGACACCCCTTGGTCGGCTGGGTTTGCCCAGCCAGGCTACCCACTGCCCTCAGTCTGACCAGCCCTCACCTCAGGTGTTGGAGCCAGTCACATTCCTCTTTCTTTCTCATCCATGTGACTCCCTGAGCACTGACAACTCTCATACTGGTAATCACAGGCCCAGCCATCTTGTTTCTGGCCCTTTCCCTTCAGCCAGAAGTGCTTCAAGCTTTGTCTCAAGCTGTACATTGGGCCTTCTGCCAAAGTGTTTTAAAGCACCTTTATCGCTGGAACCTAGGGTGGGTCTGAGTCCTTGGACCCAGCTGTGGGGTTTGAGCCCCAGCAGAAGAAGGACCTTAACTCGGCTAATGGCTATATAACCCGGCACAAATAAAATGGTACTTAAAGTGTAATGTCCTTGATGCACTAAAACTTGGGCATGCTTCCACATTCTGCTAAAGTGAAGAGTAATGGTTAGACCATAAATTTACTGCTTCAATTCAGTCCTGGGCACATATGTAGATATTTCATTAGTAAAAATGTGTCAGAAGTTTGGGTTAAAATGAACTTGACATTTGAGACCAAGACAAGAGATGGGAAACATCCAGAAATCCCCAGAGCCCTCTCTTTCCTCATCTACACTCCTCTTCATTAGTTACAAGTGGATTTTCCAGATTGTGGATTTTCAGAGACAAATTCCTCTCATGTTTCCCTCTGTTACCCAGCTCAAACTAATTTAGATATGCTGGAGCAAAATATAATTAGGTAGAAGAAACTGCTAAAGAAGCAGAGAAAAGAAAAGAAAAAAGGAAAGAAAGGAAAGGAAAGGAAAGGGAAAGGGAAAGGGAAGGAAAGGAAAGGAAAGAAAAAAAACTATAGCCCAAGAGTATCATTACATATTTATCTCTGGAATCTCTAAGTTAGTTTCCTAGGTAAATATCCAAGGCTGTTGCTGAAGATATTCCTAGAATTTCATATATATACTGTGCTTTTGTATCTACGTGGATTTGAAAACTCTTCCAAGGTTCCTGTCTACCTGAGCATGGGCACTTCAGGGAATGGAGGTTATATTTATGTTCCAATATCCAGAGTGGGCATTCTGGGTGCAGGGACTATACTTGAATCAAAGGGCTCAGCAAATTTGCCTTCTAATCCGAGTCCAATGAAAAGAGATCCAAGAAGAGCTACAAATGGGACACTGGGGGGAAAAGAAAAGGAAGGAAACCTGTTTCTAGTACCTACCAGGAAAGACACATGGAGCTAAGCATTTCACATTCATGATTATAATAAATCCAACTTGCCCTCTCCAATCCTGCCATCCTCCATTATACAGAGAGAAAACCAGGGCTCAAACATGTTAAACAACAAGTAAGTGATGGAGCCTGGAGTCACGCTCTAGCCGGCACTGTGGAGTCATGCAGATTTGCTTGTCTGGGTGACCCCATGAACATTAGGTTTCCAGTAATAGATTAAAGGCAGACTTCAAGAACAGTTCAGACAGTGTGCCACCAAACATTTCTTAGAAGATGTTTCCTGCTCCACTTCTTTCAGTTTCTTGATCAAAGATAAACTCACCTAATTTCCATATACTTGTATATGATACCTATGAGAAGGATACAAAATATACTAGGTGACTAAATCAGGATTACAGAAAACACTCACAGGCTGGAGTAATGACATGAATGAAATAAGATGTTACTTTGGGGAGCAAAATGTAAGGGCTATGTATAGGTTCAGAAAAACAGTTGTACACATAAAGAAGAGGTGGTATATATATACAATATTATTCGGACATTTAAAAAAATGAGATCTTCTCATTTGCGGCAATATGGACAGGGTATTATGCTAAGTGAGATGAAGTCAGACAGAGAAAGACAAATATCATATAATTTCACTTATATGTGGAATCTAAAAAACAAAACGAATGAACAAACAACAGTAAAAATAGAAAGACTCATAGAGAAAAAACTGGTGTTTGCTGAAGGGGAGGCTGTGGGGGGATGGACAAAATTGATGAAAGGGCTTAAAAGGTACAAGCTTCCAGTTATAAAGTAAGTCATGTGACTGAAAAATACAGCATAGGGAATATAGTCAATAGTATTGCAACAAGTTTGTATGGTGACAGATGGTAACTACATTTATGGTGATGAGCGTTCCATAATGTATAAAATTGTCAAATCACTATGTTGTACACCTGAAACTAATATGTCAGATACATTTCAACTAAAAATTTAACAATTCAAGTTCAATTTTTTTAAAAAACCAATTGTACAGGGCGCCTGGGTGGCTCAGTGGGTTAAAGCCTCTGCTTTCGGCTCAGGTCATGATCTCAGGGTCCTGGGATCAAGGCCCGCATCGGGCTCTCTGCTCAGCGGGGAGCCTGCTTCCCCCTCTCTCTCTGCCTGCCTCTCTGCCTCCTTGTGATCTCTCTCCCTCTGTGAAATAAATAAAAAAAAATCTTTAAAAAAACCAATTGTACAATAATAAACGATGGAGACAGACTAAGTTCATAGGGTCACGTGGTTATATACCTATGATTCTAAGCTCTATTAAAAGATGTAGAAGATCTCTAATAAGGGTGGTGATGTCTTCATTGCAATGTGCATTGATCAGAACAGAGCCTTAAAAAACATTTTATTCATTCAATAAATATTTATTGAATGCCTTCTAGGTACTAGATACTGTGCTGGGCCTCAGGGATCTGATGGGGAACAAAAGAGACACAATCACTGTCATCATAAGTTTAATAGTCCAGCAAATGCAGGCAGAGTGAAGTATGCTTAGAGAATGAAACAGAACTTAAAATGATGTCTTAGAGAACAATAAAAGGAATGGAGGATTTTTAGCCTTGAGAAAAGTCTTCTTGTGAAGAGCTTTTGAAAGGTTGATGGGAAAAATGAAATCGTGTTTTATGGTAGATTTTAAAATATTCCAAACATGTTCTTGCACTCTCTGTGAAAGGATTATACATCCCTGGTCTGCTTAGCCATGAACTTGTGATGTTCCTCCTTCCCTCCCTAGGCCCCAAATCAGTCACATGACTTGTCCTGGCCGATGAAATACAAGCAGAAGTGGCCATGCAGAGAAAATTTAGCAAACCAAATTAGAGTTGGCTGTTCCTCCTTGTTTTCATGGGAAGATGATCCACAAAGTGGATTGGTTTCAAGCAGTAACAGAAAATTCAGTTTGTAACCCAAAGAAAGAGCTCCTTTTACCAAATGTGTTACTTTGGCTAAAACCAGAAATAAGGTTAAGTTTACCAATAAGTCCAATAGAAGTGTTCAAGGCTGCATTCTAATTGTTACTATTTCTCAAAATTAGGTGGTCCACCTATCATTAACACATATTAGTGTTGCCAATTTCACTCTAATTGTGGGCTTGATTCAACTGGTTCAAATCAATTTTATTGATATATAAGGACACCTTTAATGTATCACTTGCAGTTTCAGTTAAAAGTTTAGTGATGGGGCAGGAAATGAAAAATTGATGCTTGGCTTTATTACTAACGCTGTTTACTTTGGCACAGTCATCTGCCTCTACTTAAGTGTCCAGCATTAGGAAATGAGTTATCGTTGGTGACCTCGAAGTGAAATTATAGAGGTGGCAGATAACTTGGTGGTTGACTTGTACCTGAAAAAGGAGGAGGATACTGTGATTCCGTTCCTTCATTCTGCTCAATACTTGGGCTTTTAGTATGCACTGAGCCCCTTTGGAAACTCATTATGTATTTCTTGCAATTAGGAACTTCCTCTAAAAGGGACTATAGAGTGAACTTCTGTTAGGCTTTGCTTTCTGAGAGCACGCTCTGCTAGCCACCGCCTTTCATTTGTTCCTCATTCTTGCAGACAATTTAAAGTAGGAGTCGCTTTAGGACCACCTGAGCAAGGTGTCTTTCTCTTTAGAAGATACTGCCCCAGCAGTCCCTGCTGGGTTGGAGAGGTGTCTCAACTCCAGATCACTCCACCTGCCGCTATGACAAGGGGTAAGGTATCCCTTTTTTTATATTATCACTGGCTAAAACTGAGTGTAAGCAGCAGGCATCTCGTGCTTATTTTGAAAGCCTTCACAAAGGATACTAACATATTAGAAAACATGGTCTCCTATTTTATAAGCCAGTTGGAGAGATGAATGGAACATAAAAGATGTTTAAAAAGAAAGTCAAAGACAAAAGATTCTGATAGTAGTTCAAGACAAAATAGTTGATCTGCCACGATTTTCAAATAACTTGCACCAAAAATAATTGCATTCATGTTCAGAAGGGGAAGTGCTTAGAGTAAAACAGGGTGGCAAGGGAGAGTTACTTGATAAAGATGGATCCTGAAAGGGGATTTGAGAAGACAGGAGAGGGATCATTCCAGGGAGATAGAACATGAGTGAGAGGCAAGGGGTGCAGGCAGGGCCAGGATTCCACTATTCTGGCTGTGGTGTCTAGCATGGCTCCTCACCCACAACAGGACCTGAAAAATGCTGGCTCAGAAAGGGAGCACTCGGGGTGCCTGGGTGGCTCAGTCAGTTAAGTGTCTGCCTTCCACTCAGGTCATGATCCCAGGGTCCTGGGATTAAGCCCCGCATCAGGCTCCTGCTTCTCCCTCTGCTCGTCCTCTCTCTCAAATAACTAAATAAAATCTTTTAAAAAGGGGGATGGGCAGAAATGACACCAAAATGACTGGATTTGGCTCTAATTGTAAAGACTTTCATACCTAGGCAATGGAGCTTGGGCTTTATCTTTCGGAGAGGGGGGAGGTTTACTGTCCCAAGGTCCAGGCAGGCAGCCTGTGTGGAGGTGTTCTCTCAGCCCAAGCCTAAGCCTACCAGTCTTCACACCTATCTGCCTTCCAAGGCAGCCATCAGCTGAAGCTACCTTATGTCCCCCAGACATCTCCAAGCATTTCTTACCTATAGAAATCATTGCACAATTAACTAGGCACGATCTTTTATATGTCCTTATGATGGTTAATTTTCTCAACCGGACTGGGCCACAATATGCCCTGATATTGGTCAAATATGTTTTTGTTAGCATGTTTTGGGATGAGATTAACATTTGAATAGGTAGACTGTATAAAGCAAATTGCCCTCCTTAAGTTGGGTAAGCCTCATCCCAAACAGTTTAAAGGCCTGAATAGAACAAAATGGCTACCCTACCCTACACCGGTAACAGAGAATTCTTTCAGCCTAATGGCATCCTAACTGGAATATTGCCCCTTTCCTCCCTTGGACTTGAACTGAAACATCAGCTCTTCCTGAGTCTTGAGTCTGCTAGTCTTTGTACCAAATTATACCATCAGTTCTTCTGGGTCTTCAACTTGCCAGCTCATCCTACAGATCGTGGGACTTGTCAGCCTCCATAATCACATGAGCCAATTCCATATATATGTATCTTAATCATATATACATATATATGTCAGTTCTGTTTCTCTGGAGAACTCTCACTAATATAGTCCTATTCTCTTGTCTTAAAACTGTTACTAAAACTCTTTCACGTTATTTAGTCTTCCTGCATGTTTTCATCCCGCCTTTCCCACCCGGTTATAAACTTGCCAAGGTCTGAGACTGGTAGCCTTCACCATTTCTAGCCCTTTTTGGGAGTGAAAGAAATACAGGGCTATGGAGGGCCATAGGTTGAGCACATATGGTTGTGCAGATTACGCACTGCATAAGCTCCAAACCAAGAGGGCAAGTGAGGCAAAGACCCAGCACCAGGTCCAGCTACCAAGAGTTCTCCTGGAATAGGACTGTGCCCAGTTGGAGTAGAGACTCTGTTCCTGTTTCTCTGGTACCGAATGGGTTGCTGTAGGCCCCAGGCAGCAGCGTTTTGTGGAAGACCCCAAGCATGGGCTATGTGAACATTCCAGAACCATAGAGTTGTCCGTTCTGCCCAATATTACACAGGACTCGCCTAACTCTGTCTTACAATGGCCAGAGCTAAGTCTCAGGAATTGACATAAAATTTTCACAAAATGCTCTAAATGTAAGTGTTTCTTCAGTTGACTTGGCATGAGGACAATATACATTATACCAATGATCAAGTTCCCATAATTTCAATATTTATGGTCCCAGATTTAGGACATTTCGACTTTACTTTTTGACTTTACGATGATGCAAAAGCAATACATAGCAGTAGAAACAGTATTTTGAATTTTGAATTTTTTATCTTTCGGGGGTCTAACAATGTGGGGTATGACATTCTCTCTCAGTGCTACACGACAGCCACAACTCCCAGTCAGCCACACCATCACAAGGGGGAAAACGACCAACACATTTGCGACCACTTTGTACCCATATGACGACTTGGTTTTTCACTCTCAATACAGTATTCAATCAATTACATGAAATACTCAACACCTTATTATAAAATACGCTTTGTGTTTGATTATGTTGCCCAACTGTAGACCAACATCAGTGTTCTGAGCAGGTTTAAGATAAGCTAAGCTAAACTTAGCTGTTTGGTAATTTACATGTATTAAACATACTTTAAACTTACAATATTTTCAACACAGTGGTTGTATCAGGATGTAATCCCACCATAAGACCATATTTATTTTTGAATTTATTATCTGTATTGAACTTAGTAAGTAGCTCACAGAATCACCCCAAAGACTAGAAAACCATACTCAAAAAACAGGTGGGAAAGATGTGTGTCCAGTACAAGCCAGGATAAGAGCCAAAATGACACACTGAGCCATCCCAGCAAAGACACATCTGCCGTAGCCATTGGGCACTGGACGCCTCCTCTGCCCCAGCCATTGCCAGCACCTGCCCTAAAATGATTTCTCCATCACTCCCGCTTCCCTGTGCCACTACCTCTGGATGCCAGTTATGTACAAGAAACAATTTAGTGTGTATGGAGTAGAAAATCATGGTCATTTATTTCAACTTCATCTGAACTTTTCGGCGGGAGGTTCTGTGTTAAAGACGAATGCTCTCAGCTCTCTAACCTCAGGCAAGAAACCACCACGTACAGCATTTCATGGAGATTGAGTACCTCACAGAACTCAGATGAAAAGCACTGAATCGGGGCAAGTTCATAGAGGGAATAGGTGAATTCTCAAACAGGAAAACAATTTTCAGCTAAAATCTCTATTCTGAAAGGTCCTACATTGCTAAAATCTGCATTAATAACAAATACAAAGAAATCATGAACGCATATTTACCACACTCTTCAAAAATACTCAAAAGTTTTCCCTGTTGGTGTCCTTCACAGGCATCCTGATGATGAAGGTAGCAAGCACTTTTTAATGAAGGAAAGAACATAGATTGTCTCTTTGGCTTCACTTTTGAACCTGTACAAAAGCCCATAATAGTTTCTTAAGTCTGAAATATATATAAAATATCAAGGGTATTTTCTGTCTTGAAGTGCATTCTCGCAAGTGTAGAAGAAATTGTTAAGGCTCCTACCCACTTTGTAGATTGGGTACAAGACCAAGTTCACCACTAGACAGAAAGCCTCCATAAAGAGTTGTTGACTAAATATATAAATGAATAATAGTATCTCAACAATGATATGAAAATGAAACAAGATAATATTAGTGAAAATATTTAGAGTTCTTAAGAAAATGTGCTAAGTAAATTGAAGGCTAGAATATTAAAGAGTACTTTCTAAACAAAATGATGAATAATAAAAAATACCATGAATCTTACAAACAACATTTTGTTTTTGCTTTAAAGGAGTCGTACACATATAGATCTTGTTCTTACTTTCCAAAATCAGGAGAATGACTTCTATTGCCTTAAGTCTTGCGCTTATTCTGGGGAAATGGGGCCTGGTTCTTGCACTCCATGTTTTTATCATACCTCTGAGGCAAACCATTAAAAAGTGTTAAAATCCTTATTAATAAATCCAACCTTAGATGGAAGTGTTCCTCAAGGATCTACCTTTCTTTCTTTCTTTCTTACCTTTCTTTCTTTCTTTCAGAGAAAGAGACAGACAGACAGACAGAGTGAGGAGGGGCAGAGGAAGAGGGAGTGAATCTTAAGCAAGCTTCACGTCCATCACAGAGTATGATGCAGTGTTCGATCTCACGACCCTGAGATCATAACCTGAGTCAAAATCAAGAGTCAGACACTTAACCAACTAAGCTACCCAGGTACCCCACTCAGGGACATTTAGTCTCTGCTCTCTTTGCTCCTGGTATCCTGATCTCTTACTACTTGTGACTTTTGTCCTGTTCCCATCAGGCCTCACTCTCAGTCAATCCCCGAGCCTTTAGCTACTAACTCTTGCTGTTTTGACCATCTCTGTGTGTTTTGATTTTCATTCTAAAAAGCCTTCGATATAGAGAAGAGAATATTTGAAGCTAAAGCCAGCTGATATCACACCACCTACGCCACATTTTCCTAGGCTGCTATCACAAGGTTGCCCTTCTGGTTCAATGAGTTCTAGCATGAGGGAGACTTGAAAATCAATTCAGCCAGAGCAATGTCTCAAAGTGCCACCCTCCCTTGCCATGGCAAGAAGGATCCTAGATTCCTAGAGGAAAATCCCCAGGTTCTGACAAACTAGAATCTTCTGGGCAATTTTAAGGTAATGACCCCTCTGCCCTGAGAAGTCCTATGTGCTTGTTTGTCTACTCAGTGACTGGTCTACACTACTCAGAGTGTAGTCAATTGCCCATATATTATAGGTCAGTGACAGGTAATAACAGAAATAGAGAGAAAGCACTGAAAAATTTTTATAGCAATTTGACAGAGCTGCTGAATGTAATAGTAAGAAATTGCCATTTGCATTCTGTATGTCTTTTTTTTCCTACTGACTCATTTTTATTATATTTTATAGAAGTATGGATCTACAAAATATTGGAATTTTTTAATGATCCTTCACCACAGATTGATAAGCACTGATTTAAGAAAAACTAGAAATGAAAATGAATTACTTGCAGTGATACTCAAGAGTGCTCTATTATATAATTCCTGATGATTTTTAGCTTAAATAGAGATTTGCTTTAAATAAACAATAATAAATAGGTATATGTATTTGTATGAGATGTATTGTCATTACTTGTAACTAAAAATATGAAACACACTCCAACCCAACAAATACACTACAGAGAGGTGAATTCTTTTCCAAATCTAAGGATGATCTAATAAGACAATAATAACAATGGATGCCATTTGGACCCTGCCATTAAAATAACAGAAACATCTGCCCTTTCGAGCTAGAAGCTGAGAATATGATTGTTTATTTGGCACGGAATGTTTCTTCGTCATGGCTCCAAGGAACCTGTGCTCATCCCCTGTGGCCTCTGGCTGGCTCTGGAATGCCATCTTGGCTCAGAGTAAAGCATAAGAGGACATCTCAGATCTCGCCCCTGCTTGTCTTCCCTTCCCAACACCTTCTACCAAGCCATTTTGTTGGCAGGAGAAAGGTGGGGTGGTCAGTGTAAGGGTCAAATAAAGTCACTGTCATCTCTGTGGCTGAATAAGAAGTAGGAAAAGCTGAGCAGCATTTCCTAAAGAATGCCTCAGTCCTCCCTTGTGATCACCTGCCTGCACTGAAGGATTATGTCCTGTGATTTGCAAATCTTCTCTCTCTCTCTCTTTTTTTTTCTTCCAGTTTTCCCATTTCCTGATAAGCTAAGAGCAGTCCTCATCACCTCTTGCTACAACTAGAGAAATCAAACTTGTTCTATGCAATACAACCAAGAGTTACAGCTTAGGTAGAGCAGTTACAAAATCAGATGACTTCATGGATATTTCTGGCATTTGGATACATTTTTATTGATGTACCTGTTCAAAAGAAAATGGTTCGCTGATCCACTCTTAGACTGACAAAAAATTTCATACTAGAAATGTGCTCAGAATTACAAGAATGAACTTAATTTTTTCCTTGGACTGGACCACAATTAATAATTCTAGTAGAAAAAATAAATAAATAAAAATAAAAAAATAAAAAAATAATTCTAGTAGATAACATCAGATGATGTTAGATTTTTGGAATAATTCAAGGTAATTCCTTGGATGAGTTGATGGTGTGATTGAGGAAGGGAACAGGGGGGTGAGCTACTGCAAATATGTTTCCTCATCAGTCTACCCTAATACAGGAAATTCCACCATTAAAATAGTCCCTTTTACCTTAGTCAGTTCAGGGCACCATAATAAAATACCATAGACGGGGTAGCTTAAAAAACAGAAACTTATTTCTCACACTCCTGGAGACTGGGAAGTCTAAGATCAAGGTGGCAACAAGGAAGGTTTCATTCTAAGGCTTCTTCTTCTGTCTAGCAGGTGGCAGGAATCTCCCTGTGTGAGTACTCACATGTATGGGGTATGTCTGGCGGTGGGTGGTGGGGAGCTCTCTGGGGTCTCTTATAAGGAGACTAATCCCATAAGAGCCCCATTCTCATGACCTCATCTAACCCTATTTATCTTCCAAAGTCTTCAAATACCGACACATTGGGAGTTATAACTTCAAGGTATGAATTTGGGGAGGTGGGGAACTCCAAAATTAAGTCCATATCACCTTTGAATTATGAGACTATATCCATGGTATCTTTTAACATAAAACATTTGAATTATTTAAAACTTTTTCTTATAAATTTGAAGGGTTTTTAAATTTGTTTTTCAGCTATTATCCCAGCATGTGGGGCAGGGAATGGAGAAAGAATATGCAACAGCAAAAAAGGATTAAATAGAAGTGGCAAGATGGCGGAGGAGTAGGAGACCAATTATCATCAGGTCATAGAAATTCACCCAGAGAGCTATCAAACTATTCTGAAAACCTACAAATTCTACCGGAGATCGAAGAGAAGAGCAGCAATTCTAGGAACAGAAAATTGACCACCTTCTGGAAGGTAGGACGTGCGAAGAAGTGAATCTGAGGCAATGGGAAGATAGACCCGGGGGGAGGGGCCGGCTCCCAGCAAGTGAGTGAGCAGCGGAGCACAGGCTCGGAACTGTTAGAAGTTGGCTCCACCGAGGGACATCGCCCCAGAGGCCAAGCGGGGGGCGAAGCCCTCGCGGGGGCAGTGTGGTCTCAGGACCCACGAACACAAAAAGACCAGGGGTGTCTGAGCACGACTGAGCTCCCAGGTATCAGAGAGAAGCTGGCAGGAGAGATGGAGCCAAGCTGAGAAGGGGTCTCTCAGCTCAGGATTACCTTGGGCTGTGATCCGAAGCACAGTCGGGCCACTGTTCTGTGAGCGGGGACCCCACGGGTGGCAGACCCGGGGAGACCCCTCCTTCCTCCTCCGAGAGGGGCGGTGCAGGAGTGGCTGCAGGAATCTGCTGGGTTCGGAGATTCTAAATGGGGCTGTGCGCCAAAGATAGAGACGCTCGGTCACAGGCCAGGTGAGCTCAGAGCGGCCGGAAACCAGGGACATGGGAGGGATGGACTGCTTTTCTCTGAGGTGCACTGAGGACTGAGGCCCCGAGCTCTCGGCTCCACTGGGTCGGAGACTGGGAGCCGCCATGTTCAGTCCCGGCCTCCAAAGCTCTACGGAAAGCATTCAGGGAACAAAAGCTCCCAAGAGCGAACCTGAGCTGATTACTTAGCCTGGCCCCTGGCGAGGGCGGTGCGATTCTGCCTCAGGAAGAGACACTTGAGAATCACAGCAACAGGCCCCTCCACCAGAAGACCAGGAAAAAAAAAAAATCCAGCCAAAGTCAAGTTCGAGATTGCTGAGAATTGTGGAACTCCAGAGCTAAGGGAAAGCAGCACAGAGAATTAATGGCTTTTTCCCCAGGATTCTTTATTCATTCAAAGTTAAATTGTTTGAATATTTTTTCTTACTTTTTTCTTTTAAATTTTTTCCTTTTTCCTATTTTAACGTTTTTAAACATTATATCTTATCAACACTTTTTAATCTTTTTTAATTTTCATTGTTATAATCATATTTTATCCCTTCATTGTATTTCACCTTATTTTTTTGTATACATATAGGGTCTGTTCAATACGCCAGTCTAATAGAGATAGAGATAGAAATAGAGATAGAGATGATAGAGATAGAGATAGAGTCAGAGACAGACATAGATATAGAAACAGAAATAGAGAGTATAGATATAGATATAGGATTTTGTTTTATTTATTTTTGTTTTGTTTTTGTTTGTATGATTTTGTTTTTTTGATTTTTTGTTTTTTCTCTCTTTCTTTTCTCCCCAGTTCCAGGTCTCTTCTGAGTAGGTTAGTGTATATTTCTCTGGGGTCATTGCTACCCTTTAGTATTTTGTTCTCTCATCCATCTATTCTTTTTTTTTTTAAAAGATTATTTATTTATTTATTTATTTGACACAGAGAGAGAAATTACAAGTAGGCAGAGAGGCAGGCAGATTGACAGGGAGAGGAGGAAGCAGGCTCCCTGCTGAGCAGAGAGCCCGATGCGGGCCTCGATCCCAGGACGCTGAGATCATGACCTGAGCCGAAAGCAGAGGCTTTAACCCACTGAGCCACCCAGGCGCCCACTCATCCATCTATTCTTATCTGCATAAAATTACAAGGAGGAAAAAGTCAACACACACACAAAAAAACAAGAGACAGTACTGACGGGTAGGGACCTAATCAATGCGGACATTAGTAATATGACAGAACTAGAGTTCAGAAT
>LNAC01000122.1:986989-1013462 GCA_002007465.1 Ailurus styani
ATGAGTGGGTCAACCAGGAAATTAAAGAAGAATTAAAAAAATTAATGGAAACAAATGAAAATGAAAACACAACTGTTCAAAATTTTTGGGACACAGGAAAAGCAGTCCTGAGAGGAAAGTATATAGCAATAAAAGCCTTTCTCAAGAAACAACAAAGGTCTCAAGTACACAACCTAACTCTACAAAACTAGAGAACTAGAAAACTAGAGAACTCTAGTTCTCTAGTAACTCTAGTTCTCTAGTAACTAAAGATCAGAGCAGAAATCAATGAAATAGAAACCAAAAGAACAGTGGAACAAATCAATGAAACTAGGAGCTGGTTCTTTGAAAGAATTAATAAGATTGATAAACCCCTGGCCAGACTTATCCAAAAGAAAAGAGAAAGGACTCAAATTAATAAAATCATGAATGAAAGAGGAGAGATCACAACCAACACCAAAGAAATACAAACAATTCTAAGAACATATTATGAGCAACTCTACACCAGCAAATTTGACAATCTGGAAGAAATGGATGCATTCTTAGAGAAATATAAACTACCAAAACTGAACCAGGAAGAAACTGAAGACCTGAATAGACCCATCACCAGTAAGGAGATTGAAGCAGTCATCAAAAATCTCCCAACGAACAAGAGCCCAGGGCCAGACGGCTTCCCAGGGGAATTCTACCAAACATTTAAAGAAGAATTAATACCTATTCTCCTGAAACTGTTCCAAAAAATAGAATTGGAAGGAAAACTTCCAAACTCCTTTTATGAGGCCAGCATTACCTTGATCCCCAAACCAGGCAAAGACCCCATCAAGAAGGAGAATTACAGACCAATATCTTTGATGAATACGGATGCAAAAATCCTCAACAAAATACTAGCCAATAGGATCCAGCAGCACATAAAAAGGATTATTCACCACGACCAAGTGGGATTTATTCCTGGGATGCAAGGTTGGTTTAACATTCGCAAATCAATCAATGTGATACAAGACATTAATAAAAGAAAGAACAAGAATCATATGATCCTCTCAATAGATGCTGAAAAAGCATTCGACAAAATACAGCACCCTTTCTTAATCAAAACTCTTCATAGTGTAGGCATAGAGGGTACATACCTCAATATCATCAAAGCCATCTACGAAAAACCCACAGCGAATATCATTCTCAATGGAGAAAAACTGAGAGCTTTTCCCCTAAAGTCAGGAACACGGCAAGGCTGTCCACTATCACCACTGCTATTCAACATAGTACTAGAAGTCCTAGCCTCAGCAATCAGACAACAAAAAGAAATAAAAGGCATCCAAATCGGCAAGGAAGAGGTCAAACTCTCACTCTTTGCAGATGATATGATACTTTATGTGGAAAACCCAAAGGACTCCACTCCAAAACTGCTAGCACTCATACAGGAATTCAGTCAAGTGTCAGGATATAAAATCAATGCACAGAAATCAGTTGCATTTCTATATACCAACAACAAAACAGAAGAAAGAGAAATTAAAGAGTCAATCCCATTTACAATTGCACCCAAAACCATAAGATACCTAGGAATAAACCTAACCAAAGAGGCAAAGAATCTGTATTCAGAAAACTATAAAGTACTCATGAAAGAAATTGAGGAAGACACAAAGAAGTGGAAAAACATTCCATGCTCCTGGATTGGAAGAACAAATATTGTGAAAATGTCTATGCTACCTAGAGCAATTTAAATATTTAATGCAATCCCCATCAAAATACCAGCAATTTATTTCAAAGAAATGAAACAAAAAATCCTAAAATTTATATGGAACCAGAAAAGACCCCAAAGAGCCAAAGGAATGTTGAAAAGAAAAAGAAAAGTTGGCGGCATCACAATTCCAGACTTCAAACTCTATTACAAAGCTGTCATCATCAAGACAGTATGGTACTGGCATAAAAGCAGACACATAGATTGNCTATGGTCAACTAATCTTCAACAAAGCAGGAAAGAATGTCCAATGGAAAAAAGAGTCTCTTCGACAAATGGTGTTGGGAAAATTGGACAGCCACATGCAGAAAAATGAAACTGGATCATTTCTTTACACCACACACAAAAATAGACTCAAAATGGATGAAAGACCTCCATGTGAGACAGGAATCCATCAAAATCCTTGAGGCGAGCACAGACAGCAACCCCTTTGACATCAGCTTTAGCAACTTCTTCCTAGAAACATCACCAAAAACAAGGGAAACAAGGGCGAAAATGAACTATTGGGACTTCATCAAGATCAAAAACTTGTGCACAGCAAAGGAAAGAGTAAACAAAACCAAAAGACAACTGACAGAATAGGAGAAGATATTTGCAAATGGCATATCAGATAAAGGGCTTATCAAACTCAACATCCAAAGAACAAATAATCCAATCAAGAAATGGGCAGAAAAGATGAACAGACATTTCTGCAAAGAAGACATCCAAATGGCCAACAGACACATGAGAAAGTGCTCAACATCACTCGCCATCAAGGAAATACAATTCAAAACCACAATGAGATACCACCTCACACCAGTTAGAATGGCTAAAATTAACAAGTCAGGAAATGACAGATGTTGGCGAGGATGCAGAGAAAGAGGAACCCTTCTATACTGTTGTTGGGAATGCAAGCTGGTGCAGCCACTCCGGAAAACAGTATGGAGGTTCCTCAAAAAGGTGAAAATAGAGCTACTCTATGACCCAGCAATTGCACTACTGGGTATTTACTCAAAAGTAAATACAAATGCAGTGATCCAAAGGGGCAAGTACACCCGAATGTTTATAGCAGCAATGTCCACAATAGCCAAACTATGGTAAGAACCTAGATGTCCATCAACAGATGAATGGATAAAGAGGATGTGGTATATATATACAATTGAATACAATGCAGTCATCAAAAAAACCAAAAATCATGCTATTTGCAATGACATGGATGGAACTAGAGGGTATTATGCTAAGCAAAATAAGTCAATCAGAAACGACAATTATCATATGATCTCTTTGATATGAAGAATTTGAGAGGCAGGGCAGGAGGTCATGGGTGGTACGGAGGGGAAAAATGAAGCAAGATGGGATCAGGAGGGAGACAAACCATAAGAGACTCTTAATCTCATGAAACTGAGGGTTACTGGGGGTGAGAGGGTAGGGATAGGGTGACTGGGGTATGGACATTGGGGAGGATTTATGCTATGGTGACTGCTGTGAAATGTGTAAGCTTAATGATTCACAGACCTGTACCCCTGGGGCAAACAATACATTATGTTAATAAAAAAAATTTTAAAAAGAAAAAAGAAAAAGAACTAATGGAGGGTGGAGAGGACAAGAGGAGACAGCCCTGGTGGGAATAGAGAGCGAGGCTGTGGAAGAGTGGAACAATCCGTACCCATTGACTGAGGTAAGCAATGCTGGAAGAAAAAGCAGATTTGAAGGCAACATGGAGAGTTCTGTTGAGGCATTTTCCAGTGGAGATACCCATGGGACAGCTGGAGGCAGTTGGAAACGAAAGCCAGGAGCCCTAGGAGGGGAGTTAGCTACTCAGAGGAAAGCCATGCGTGTGCCGGCTGCCTGAGCCAGGACTCTGGACAACCTGAATGAACTCTGTGCGTGTACCTGTCTTCACATCTACATAGTGTGCTCCTGAAGGCTCAAATCAAACCTTTCAGTTTTTCATCTCCTACGACATTTTGCATAGAGAAATTACCCCACAGACGATATTAACTGCGCCAGAAAATTGGTTGACAATTTTTTCAAATCTCTGACATTAAGGCCACTCTGCCCCTCTTAGAGTACAGGAGAGCTGTGCCCAGAAAGATGGCAGAAACTCCAGCAAGAATGAAGCCTCATGCACACGCGTGGTTCCTTGATGTCTTTCACTTACTAAATAACCCGTCTTCCGAGTAAAACACTCTCTCCTAACGACTCCAAAAATAGAATTGGCAAATAGATTTGAAGCCTTAGGGAGGGACCCGTACTGACGTGGGGGCAGTATTTGTAGCATTATTTCCTGAGGAGGCGTGGTCAGAATGAGAAGGGGGGCAAGGTGGGGCATCACCTAGGGACAGAGATGACAGTGCAATGAAACCACTCTCAGCTTCCTGCTGTACTCATTAAATGGCCTGTATTGTTTTGGCTGAGAAAGGTCAATTAATCACCCAAAGTGTTATCTGACAGTAATTAACAATCAGTAGCAACAAAAGATCTGTAAGAGCTTAGAACAACAAAAGGTTTTGGTTGGTTGGTTTTTGTTTGTCTGTTTTCTTTTTCCAAACACCACTGAAAAAGGAGTCACTGGCATGTCTTATTTCCTTTTACTGCTTCGTCTGTGATTTTTGGCACCAAGGAAGGGTGGGAGAAATAGAAGGGAAGGCCGCAGCTCACCTAAGCAGCCCCACACCCCTTGTGGGATCATCTCTTAACAAGGCGCTCCAACGTTCCGAGACAAATCCTGGTGAGAAAGGGCAGAAGAAGGGCAGTGTGGGCCATCCCTCTGCTTGAACTGGGTCGAACAAATCCCAGAACTGGTGAAGGGGAGAAAGGAAGATTACTAAGCGGGAGGTCCCATTCTGGGTGAAAATGGAACACCTGTGCTTGACAGTCCCCCAAGTACTTCCCTACCCTGCGAAGATTTAAAAACAAACCAACCAACAAACCTATGTTCCTTTATTTAATGCAAGTTTGGGCATTAATATTCCCACCACAAACATGAGGAGAGTTTGTCAGTGCGTGGATCACCCCCAAGCGGAACTCTGTAAGGATTCCCAGACACTGTCCTCTGTGGCCCTTTTCTGCCTCCCACAGTGCCCTCACCCACACCGTCTACAAGGCAGGCCTCGTGGCTAAGTCTTCGTGTAAGTCTGTGCGCTCCGGTGAAACACAACACAATCCTTCCCATGGAAGGTTCGGCCGGAGGCAGCAGCCAGGCCCTCCAGCCTGACGCCTACAGGGCTGGGGGTTTTTATGTCTGGTTCTTCTCTATGACAGCAATCTCTGGCTCGAGCCTCAACATTCTCCGCTCCCTTGATAAACTATAGGTCTTAAGTCCCTTTTGTGAGAAGGGTCGCATCTTGCTCGAAAGAGAAGATGAAAATGGGTCCCCTTCATGATGTAGAGCGTGTGCCCCACCACTCAACACACCTGCTTCCTCAGCTGTGGGAGTCAAGGATGCCCCCGTTTAACCACTTCCCCTTCAGTCTCGGTGCATGAGGATCGATGCAGGTTCTTGTGGTCTTGGGAACAGTGAACGGTCCATCCGTTTCCTGCCCTCGAGTCAGTCAGTCTCACCTACAGTAGTTCCAGGGACAGAAATCTCCAAAGGCAGCTCCTTCTTTCTCCTCTTGTTCTCGGCTCCAGAAGGATCTTCACTAAACAGAGTCAAAATGTTTTTCTGTAACGTTCAGTCATTTGTTCCAATACTGCCTTCTGGAATAACACATCATGAATATATTTTCTTGTACGTCATGGTCCCCTAAAGGCCTGAAGGCATTCCTTACAGCTCATTCCCTTCCTCCGCATCACACCAGGTTTTTCCCCTCCAAGCCAAATACCGCTTGTCCCCGCAACTGTTCTATAATAAGACTTCCAGACTCTTTGCCCTTCTGGGGTAAATTTGCCCCCTTTAGGAACATTTCATGTTGTAAATTCCCACTGAGATAGTTTTTTCCAGAAGACAAACCAATAGCCCATCGGCAGTGTGACCAGCACAAAGAGGTCACACGATTCTACTCTTCCCGAACCCAGATGCTAGACCACAAGTGGCCCGAAGGCCCTGGAGTTTTACCCATCCCACGACTATACTTTAGCTCTGTTGCTTGCTGGAAAGAGCAGCTGCCTCTGAAGGATGGGGGTGGGGGGCCCCAGGTTCTCTGGAAAAAGTCAGAGAGCTGACTGAAAGACAGAAACAGGTGGCATAGGACAGAGCTGATTTTCAATGCCCAGCACCCCATGACCAGGCCGAGGAGGAAGCAGCTGGAATGAAGGACAGATGTCAGTGGTTGGAGTCATGAAGGTAAGGAACAAGTTAGAAGGCAGTGACCAATGCACATGGGTGGCTCAGTGGGTTAAATCCTCTGCCTTCGGCTCAGGTCATGATCTCGGGGTCCTGGGATCAAGGTCCACATCGGGCTCTCTGCTCAGTGGGAAGCCTGCTTCTGCCTCTCTCTCTGCCTGCCTCTCAGCCTGCTTGTGATCTCTCTTCTCTCTGTCAAATAAATAAAATCTTTAAAAAAAAAAAAAAGAAAAGAAAAGAAAAAGAAAAAGAAAAAAGAAGGCAGGGGCCAGGAGGAAGCCTGGCTGCATCACCTGGGGTGTGTAAAAAAAAGTACTGACACCCAAGCCCCCCTCCAAAATGCTCAGGGCTCAGGGCTCTGCTGTTCCATGTTTCTTATTTTTTTAGTTATAAAATATGTGTAACATAAAATTTTCCATTGTTGCCATTTTTAAACATACAGTTCAGTAACATAAAGTGCATTCACATTGTTGGACAACCATCACCACCATTAAATCCAGAACTTTCTCATTCTCTTCAACTGAAACTCTGCACCATTAAATACTCACTCCCCATCTTCCTTCCCCCCGCCCCTGGCAACCAGCAGTCCACTATCTATGAATGGAGGCTCCTAGGAACCCCATTCCAGGCACCTCAGCACTGGTATTGTTTTAAAGCTGCCTTGATAATTCCAGTATGCAGCCACTGTTGAGAACAACAGGGGTCCGATGCTCACTGTTGCAGCTATATGGACGTGAAGCGTCCCAGGGTCATGCTAGTCCATGTGGGGAGGAAGAAGACTGTGAGACAGGTGGTCTTCAGTAAATGTGCTGCCTGGGTAGGAAGGGGAGGTGACTAGGTGATAGAAATTGGGTGGGAAAAGGACCTCAGGGGGTCTCAAAGAAGCCAGATTTTTACCCAAGGCTCAAGCCTCGGGCTGGAAGTGCGAACTGAGATGGGGTAGAGATTTAAACCCAGGACTGATGGCCAAGTCCAGCCCTCTTTTGCTATGCCAGCGGTTCAACTCTTTAGTAAATATTTATTGAGTATCTGTGATGTGCTAAGCAATGCTCCAGGTATAAATTTCCTGCTCATGTGGAGTTTATGTGCCATCAAGAAATCAGGCAATATTCATGAAAATAAATAGGTAATGAAGAAATTTTAGGTTGTAAAATGAAACGGGAGCCAGGTAGAGAGTGAACTGGGAATGGCAGGAAGGCTCCTCTGAGATGATCCTTAAGGGGAGGCCTGAGTGATGAAACACAGTCTGTCATGTCAAATGCAAAGGAGCTCAGCAAGCACCAAGGCCCTGAGACAGAAACAACCCTGGTGTGCTCCAAGGCTGCATGAAAAAGCTGGGACAGATTGCTCATGGTGGGGAAGGGAAGTCAGAGAGTGATCCAGGAACCAGATTGAGGGTTTTCAGGCCAAGGCGAGAAATTTGGGATCAGTTGTCCCACAGTACCCAAGATGAGACTGGCTGCTCTGAGAAGAAGGAACGGGGCGGGAGTGGAGACAGGGAGACCCGGGGTGGTAACGACAGGAGCCCAGAGGAGGACCGAGCTGATTTAGACCAGGGTTAGTGGGGTGGCAGTGATGAGAGGTAGTAGAATCGTAATTTCCTTCAGAGGCAAAAACCAATATAGGATTTGAGGGCAAGAAGAATGACTCCTATATTTTGGACAAGCATCTAGACAGATGGTGGTATCCTTTACTGGAGGAAGAGGAGATGGGGAGGAAGGGGGATAAAGTGTTCTATTTTAGGCAAACTGTGTTTGAGATTCTTGTGAGATGTTGAGAAAGCTGTTGGGTATACAAGTCCGGAGTCAGGAAAGAAGTGAGGTCTAAAGTGCAGACTTGTGGGGGGCTTGAGAATCGCCTGGACATCTGTTTGAAATGGTGATTCCCAGGCCCCTCCCTTCAGAGATTCCCTAGGTCCAAGGTGGGTGGAATTTGCACCTCTAATTAGCTCCCCAGATGGCTCTGTAAAATCCCACACTCTACCATTCAATTTCCTCTGCTCGATGCTAATTCATCAAGCAACTCTTTGGCCACTTAACTGTACATTCTTCCATCTTATTCAGATATTTTCAATCCTTTTCCATTAAAAATGTAATATTAAATTATTATATGTTAATGTTTTTATATATTGTTATCAATAATATATTCTAATGTAACATTATGTAATATTTATTATGTGATATTTCTGTCTTAGTCCGTTCAGGCTGCTATAACAAAATACCATAGGCTGGGTGGCTTCAACCACAAACATTTGTTTCTCCACGTTCTAGAGGCTGGGAGTCCAAGATCAAGACGTGGGCAAATCGAGTGTCTGGTGAGGACCAGCTTCCTGGTTCATAAACAGCTGTCTTCTTGTTATGTCCTCACATAGCGGAAAACAGAAGGCAATATCTCTGGGATCAATTTTGTAAGGGCACCAATCCCATTCATGAGGACTCTATCCTCATGACCTAATCACCTCCCAAAGGCCCCAGTTCCAAATACCATCATACTAGGCGGTAGGTTTCAACATATGAATTGTAGGGGGGTGGGCAATATAAACATTCAGTCTATGGCAATGATCACATATTAGTATAATATGTAATATATTGACTTTATAATAATGCTTTAATAATTATATGTAAATATATTTCCCATATTTGTCCATGTTTTCAACAAAAAATATAAAAGAAATTAAATGCCTTTAGGAAAGTAGGCACACTTTCTTTCTGGAATTCCCTTCTCTGTTCAATTTCTAACTTAAAAGAAGAAATAGGAGAGAGACAGAAGAAGGGAAGGAAGGCAGCCGGAGGGAGGGAGGCGAGAGGGTTAATTACACTGAACTGAATTATTCTTATGAATCCATATAAGTTTCCTAATAAACAAGACTTCTTCTACTTCTAAGGGCTCACACACCATGTTAGAATCTGTTCCAAAATTAGGCAGGAGATTGCCAGTCTTGGTCTTCTATATTTGTCAGACTTCTCTTTTTTGAAATCAAGACAGATTTGTCTTCCAGTCTTTGCCACCTCTACCATCCTCCATGATTTCTCAAAAATCCCTGACCAGTTCTGTTATCTGCCCCCCTCACACTTGCAAATTACTTCCCCTCCCTGCTCTGGTGCCATCGGCTGGGCCTGGAAACCCTGTCCATGCCGCTTCTCTGAGGCAGCTTGCTGGTCTCCCAGAGCCCCGGCACCCCTGCCTCCGCATCCCTTCCGACCCTGCTTGTGCGAACCCCATTCTCCTTGAGAGAAACTCAGACGTTCCTGGGACAAGGCGGTCTGCTCTACACCAGGCCTTCCCATTCAGCAGGGGCCCCTTTCATTTTGCTCCCCACTGACAAAAACAAAAACAAAACCAAACAAAAGCAAGCAAATAGAAAAGGTTCCTTTTCATTGTGCTTTCTGGGTTCACTTTCCTACAAGGCTGGGAGGGGGTACTTTGATTTCATTGGGGTTTTTCTTTGCTTTGTGTCATTTTTGCAAACCCCGGCTCCACCCTGAATATTTGCCCTTCTGATACCATTTCCCCAGCCTCGCACCACATTTTTCTGTGCGGCTTTGGCTGTCCACCCCTCTTAGGGAAGCTACCCTCTAACTTCCAGGCACCTACGCACGTGAATTATTACCAAAGCACATGTCTGAAGGTATCCTGATTTCAGGGTGAACATTCAGAAACCTTTATGGGATGATCGACGGGTCCGGCTTTTCCACACAAGCCTGGCCAGGAAGCCTTGCACAAAGCTGTCAGCATTATTCAACAGCCTCTGTAGCTATTTAGAGGACTGCTCAGGTGAGGTCAGGGGGAGATAGGACTCAGGTCCAGTGCGACTGACCTCAATAGCTCCCCAAGGCTGGTTTAATGATGAAGATAAAAGGAATTCGGGAAACAAAGTTCCGGGAGGTTCTGCGGTGGAATAAATGATGGCGGTGAATAGGGACATGCACTCGTCATTAAAAGTGGCATGTTTATGGGGTGCTGACACAGTTTACGGGGTGCATGCCTGTAAGTACCAGCCAGATCCATGCTTCGCCTAATGTTTTCAGCCTTTTCCCAGAGGTTTGGACAACACAGGCATGAGGAAGCTGCCAAGGGAATTCCTCTAGTTGAGGGTTGTTTTTATATTTAACCACTGGCCCTGGCCAAGGCCAGCATTCCAAGCATGAGAGGGCTTTCTCTTTTGTTGTGATCCTGGGACTGGGACCACCACGTCACATGGTTCCGGGGACCTCACTCACATGGTTCTCTAGGTTGTGTCTCGGAGGGCGCCATTCCCTCCCATGACGGGGAACGTGGCACCCCCTGGCGTCATGCTACCCAGAGGGAAGGTCCCCAATGGGACCCCAGCCTTACCCTGCACCTCTTATTCCACCTCTCCCCATTCCACGATCACACCTCAGTCGGCTACTGAGCTTATAAGCACCTTACCCCAGAGAGTGCATTGTCATAATATGAGGGCAAGAGACGGCTGTAACATTGACCTCCATGGAAATAGTATCTTACAGCCCACCAGGGGCACTGGGTCCCTGCACAAATCTCAGAAAATTCGGGTGTGGCAGGAACCATAAAGCAGACACAATTTTATCCACCATTTTATCCAGAGAGCTCCAGCAATTCTCATTCAAAGCTATAGAGTTCCACAGCCTTGGGCCTGGCTTTTCCGACTCTGTCCAGTTCTCTTTCCAACACCCCCAGCTGCCAAATTTGGTCTAGTTGAATGCAGAACCCAGACTTCTATTTTTAGATCTAGCCTGTGGAATCCCTGCTTTCTGGAATTCCACCGAGGATGTTTTAGTCCTTTAATTTGGGTGTTGGCTTTTTATTAATAAGGGAATTCATGGCTTTGCCACCGTACCTTCCTTAGTCCCTATATTATTTTATTTTTTAAAAGATTTTATTTATTTGACACAGAGAGAGAGATCACAAGTAGGTAGAGAGGCAGACAGAGAGAGAGGAGGAAGCAGGCTCCCCGATGAGCAGAGAGCCAGATGCGGGCCTCGATCCCAGGACTCTGAGCTCATGACCTGAGCTGAAGGAAGAGGCTCTAATCCACTGAGCCTCCCAGGCGCCCCAGTCCCTATATTATTTAAGACCTCCAGGACCCTATGTAACACAAACCCAGTCTGAGCTAGCTCTTTTACAAAAGGGGCCATTCTGGAGCGTCTCATTAAGCTCAAACTAGAGAATACTGCTGGGTCTCAAGCATAAGCTAGAAGGAAGAATCGGTCTCTGTTTTTACTGTGCACGTGTTTTATTCTTTCCTAAAGTCTCTCACAGTCCTCATGATGAGGCACAATCCCCAAGACCGCCAGGGATTTATGTTTTGAAATACAGTTGCTTCAACGAAGATCCACTTGCTCCTTCTGTCCCAACACCAACTCTCTTTGGGAAGTGAGTACCTGACCCAGCCTTGGTTCAGTGCCCACCACTGCACAACTCAGGTACAGCTTGACTGAGCAAGTTATGTTGCACACATAGAACCCTGCGGCAAGCCCCAGAAAATGGGAAGCAGAAAGGGGTGGAAGGTGGGGAGGAGAATTGACAAGGTCCTCGTGGTCAGAAATAATCCTGATAAAGCCCCTGACCTTTGTGTTCAGGCTGGTCCTATACCAGGCCTGTATCCCTGAGCAGAGCTCCCTCCAAATTCCTACTCCAGTTTTTGGGCTAGACCCTCTTACCTGCCCATATTACCCTGCCGCACCATACCCCATTAATCTTAATTCTCCCTATACTAATTGAACTCCATATTCTTTCTGACCAAGCACTCAGCTCATAGACAAAAGGACTCCACATTCACCTCTGCCCTCCCAGGCCCACCCTCCATCATTGGCTTTATATCCCCAGAGCCTCTGGCCCATTGTTCAATGTGTTCTCTGCAGCCCCAGCCAACAGGAGTGAGACTCTGGAGCCACTGCACCCTTCAGGCCCTTGCCTGCCTAACCAGGCTTAGGTCACCGTTCTCATCATGTTCTTCAATCAATCCTTCTCCTCGGATTCTTCTTTCTCTCTTTCCTCTCTCTATACTCACTTCCATCCATTCTCTACTCATTCTGTACTTACTTCCCTCTATCTCTTCCCTTTGCCATTTTCCCATATCACTGTTGCTTTGACTTATCTGTCACTTTCTAGTCCATCATCACGTTATCATTCTCAAAACCCACAGTTTCAGCCCACATTATTTGTGTTTACCATCTTCACACATACATTTGGGGAGAGCAGTTTGTGTTCACAACATACTGAATAAGGGAAGTCAGAGAAATGCCCTTAGAAGAAAATGACAATTCTCAAAATAAACTATGCCAATAAAAACTCTAAAAATTTCAATTTTAGCCATCCTTTACAAACTGATAATAAAATTACTTTGGAAGAGTAAATGCACAAGATACATGATACATTTTTGAAAATGAAATATAGTGAAAGAATTTGTACTACCAGATTCAAATATGTATTTTAAAGATACTATTTATTTATTTGAGACACAGAGAGCATGAAGGGGTGGGGAGGGGCAGAGGGGAGAGAGAGAAGCAGACACCCCACTGAGCAAGGAGGCTGATGTAGGGCTCTATTCCAGGACACTGAGATCATGACCTGAGCCTAAGACAAACACTTAACTGACTGAGCCACTCAGGCGCCCCCAGATTCAAATATATTTTAAAGGAACTATGACTAAAACAACATGGTAGGTAGGGATAGATTAATGTAACAGAGAATGCAGAAACAGATCAATGAATACATGGATGCTTGCTGACTTAACTAGAGCTTTCAAATTTAGTAAGGAAAAGAGGGCTGATGTTAAGTAATGTGGAGGCCATTAATAATTATTTGGAAAGAAACAGTAAGTTAGACTCTTACCTATTTTATTCTTATAAAATAATGATTTATTAAAGATTTTAACATTTTTTAAAAACCAGATAATAACTGGAAGTAAATATAGGAGAATATGCTTATCGTCTTAGGTGGAAGACATCTTTCTTACCAGGAAACAAAGGTAAGAAATCATAAAAGACAAGATCGAAAGACGTTATCCGCCAAAATATAAAATTTCTGTGTGATAGGTCACCATAGGGTTGAAAAATAAATAAAACACTTAGAAAATTATTTCCAGCTTCTATCATGAACATAATATATAAAAGTATTTTTTACTATTATTAACATATAATGTATTATTATTTTCAGGCATAAAGGTCAGTGATTCATCAGTCTTACACAATTCACAGCACTCACCATAGCACATAGCCTCCCCAATGTCCATCACCCAGCCACCCCATCCCTCCCACCCTGCCCCCACTCTAGCAACCCTCAATTTGTTTCCTAAGATTAAGAGTCTCTTATGATTTGTCTCCCTCTTTGGTTTCATCTTATTTCCTTTTTCCTTCCCTTCCCCTATGATCCTCTGTCTTGTTTCTCAAATTCCTCATATCAGTGAGATCATAAGATAATTGTTTTTCTCAGATTGACTTATTTCTCTTAGTCTAATACCCTCTAGTTCCATCCACATCTTTGTAAATGGCAAGATTTCATTTTGGTGGCTGCATAAGATTCCATCGTGTGTGTGTGTGTGTGTACCATATCTTTATCCATTCATCTGTTGATGGACATCTGGGCTCTTTCCATAGTTTGGCTATTATGGACATTGCTGCTATAAACATTTGGGTGCACATGCCACTTCGGATCACTACATTGTATCTATAAAAATTATTTTCCAGTTAATAAAGAAAAGATGAAAACTCCAATGGAAAATAGGACAGGAATATGAATAAAAGCTAGTGAAAAGAAAAAACACATGTATCTAGATGAAAAGATTCCCAACATTATTACTAATCCAAGAATAGCAAATGCAATCAGCATGACAATTTTATGTGAGCACCTAGCAAAGAGGAAAGGATAAGCTGAAACAGAAATGAAATGATGAACCTCATCTCCCATGCTAGATGAGGAGAAACAGCACTCTCATGTATTACTGGTAAAACTGGAAAGAAGGACACAATTTAAGGCAACTTTCTATCACATATCAATCTTTGAATTTGATAATAACTGTAAACATTTCAATCCCACTTTTCGGAATTTACCCTGCAGAAATACTCTCATTGGCATCTAAAGGTTCATGATGGACCAAGATGTTCTTGGAAACGTTATTTATAAGAAGAAAAAAACTGGTGGCCATTTTAATACTCACCAGTAGGAGAACAGCAAATAAAGTATGGTCAGCTATGCCATGGAGTGCCATAGAAGAGTTAAAGAGATTGAAACAAATGTGTACTCACTTCCAACCAAAAGTATCCATGATATATTATTAAATTAAAAAGATAACCATAAAACAGCATATAAAGTGTTATTCCATTTATATGAAATAATAATGTATTTCAATAATAGTAGCAAAGAGCCTGAAACAATATACCCCAAGCTGTTAACAGTGGTTCTCTTTAGAGGATAGAATTATGTATTTACTTTATACATCTCTATTGTTTGAATTTTACATGATAAGCTTATATTCTGTTTCTATTCAGGAAAAAAAAAGTGTTAAATATCCACTAGACCAGTGCCCCTGTCTCTGGCCAGAGTCTACCATGTCACCTGTCAGGATCTTAAGTTCAGTGATATATGTGTGGAATCATCTTTCAATGGCTAAATCTGGGGTGTCCTTCAAATCTGCCAAATTCCACAAAGAAGCAAAAATAACCACTCACTCAAATGACCTTTCTAGTGAATTTGAAAGAGTTGCACTGTAAATAGCAAGACCAAATGACCAAGTGTTGCATGGGATAATGCCAATGCCATTTTTTTTCCTGCTTAGTTCAGAAATTGTTAAAAACAATGTGCCTGTGTGTGTGTATGTGTGTGCGCGTGTACGTGTGTGTGTGTGTATTCTGAGCAGCCCTAAGAGGGTCTTTCTTTTATCCCTAGAAGTCAAAGATAGACTTCACAAGCCAAGAATTGAGTATCAGGCACCTGAACTAACATCTCAGGCCTGGGTCAGAAGGAAAATCGACTGATGATTGGCATCCTTTCGAAGGCTTTTCAAATGATGCCAAATAATTAGAAAGAGATCATGTTAAAGGCACTCAGACAGAATCTCCCTGGGGAGAGTGGGTGGGGTAGGAGAGTGGGAGTGAGGACAAAGATCCTACCGTCTATTCCCCACCCCCACATTGGATTTTGTCATCAGTTGTTCCTTATTAGTGTGGGCTCTCTTTTTTTCCAAGGAAATTTATCTAATTTAATTGCAAAACATGCGAGACGGGCAATCCATCTTGCCCCACTGCCCATAGACACAATACAGAAGGGTGGGCTGTTTTCCCAAGCTTCATCTCTGGCCGAGCCCTTCCACGTTCAAATTAAGGGAATTATAGGGTAAACATGGTAACCACAATTAAGATATTTTTAGAAACATAAAATCCTCCGGAAAACATGACACTAATACTGGTATTATGATTGAAGTTAGGAATTATGGTTATTAGAAGCTTTGCAGTTTATGTGCCTCATAAATCTAATCGCCTCACACATCCACTGATGCTGTTGCTATATTTACTGCAGACATCTATGATGACAGACAGTACCTTTGAGAAGGGCCAGATAAACAAAATATTTTACATACTCCAGCTTCTCAGTGTCTAATGGATTCATATCATGGAGAGAAAAAGGCTTCATTAAAGGAACGGCACCAGATGCTGAGAAGCCGATTTACCACGGAGATTTGATCTGAGTTATGTGCTCCTGTTTAATGGGAACGCTGCAGCTCCCTCCCAGAATCCTGAGTACAGAATGGACAGGCAGGGGAGCCAAGGAGTGTCAGGGTGCAGGGGAGGAGATGGGTGAGCTGACAACTTTGTAGATACAAAACTTGCCCTGACAACTCAGAAACCTCTGGAAGAAACATTATATAAAAATCTGATGGCATGTGTTAGGTGTCCAAGATCATCAGGAACACCCATCATTATTGGGAAGATACCCTAGGGAGGAGGGAAATTCACAGTGACCCCCAAATTCTTCTATGCTGATGTAGCTCTGCTTAGGGGCTTTGAGTGACCTTGAAGAGGAAAATGAATGAGTAGGAGTTATACCCACCAGACCACCAGTACAGAAAATCAGTGATTTTCACTACATTCCAACTCCCAAGCATCCCCCACAAAAATATACTAGATTTTCTAGATTGACTGTAGGCAGATACCACAAATTTTTCTGAGATTCTTAATAGCCCCTAATAGAATGGCCCTTTTACATTGTGGACACTTAATAAATGTGATTGATGGAAAAGGCTGGACAGGGGAAAATGCCAGACAGGGAGTTCTCTACAGTCTCTTTAGCCACTTTGACAATCTGGTTTAGACGTGTGTGTTTGTAGGAAGGAACAATGCTTACCATGTGTGAGGGTGGAGTAATCTGGGAAAGAAATCATGATTTCTTGGGCCAGAAAATGGCAGTGGAGACTAAATGCACAGAAGAGGGCAGATTTGAGGAATACTGAGAAAGTGGAATGGACAGGTCTTGGTTGTTGTCTGGACGTATAAAGCAGAGTTGAGTGAGGAATCAAAGATGGCGCTCGGGCTCCCGGCTTGAGTAACTCACTGCCTGGGCGAAACCAGCTTGCAGAGGAAGGCCGATGGACTTAGCTATAAACACACTGAGTGGAAAATACCCATGGCTCTCCAGACGGAGAGACCACCAGTCTCAAGGGGGTATAAAAATAGGCATAATAAGAGTAAGAGAACAGCGTTGGGAAAGGTGACTGGGAAATGGACTTTACCTACAGGAAGACTTGATCTACTTTTCTTAGAGTTAAAACACCATTTGAAGAGAGCAATAAAAGAAATTCCACAGAAGGGTGAATTCCTTGAGAACATTCTTCAAGTGGCACAATTTTGTCATAATTTCCAACAAACAAGTGAGCTTTCATTCTAGGCATCTTTACCAACAAGGATTCCATCCACTTAAATAAAGGGGATCCTGGAATCTAACAAAACACCACCACCACTCACAGAACCAAATCTAAAGTAGCCACAGGAAAAAATCTTGTGAGATTACCCCAACCGTTCTTCTGAAAAAGTAAAGCCCCCAAATATTTTATGTCCTATTCCTTAAAAATAAGTTCTGCTGATAGGAGGAAAGAAGAATGCTGGACCTTATCTAAACATATGGAATACTGATAGAAAAAATAAATGTGTGTGGAAGACCAGAAGCATGAATTATGCATGCCACATCATCACACTTTTTCCTCAATATAGACCTGCAACATGCTTTGCATGGAAAAAGAAATTAGAATAGAACAGATATTGAGCAATTTTCTCCATAACTGGTTCTTACTCACCTTAAATGTAAAATTTTATTTAGCTTATTTCAAAGGGAGACATCCTTATTAAGGGAACACATTTACTGGCGCCTGTTGGAGAGAATTTAATGCAAACAGCCTGAAATAATTGAAGGAAAAACATCTTCTGACTGTTCTCAGAAGAGCTTAGCAAAGAAGAGGATGGCAGGAAAGAATTACTTTATTATATTGATTTTCTTGGAGAAATCAAAGGAGGATAACTCAAATAGACCAATTCACTCTTGCCAAACTCAGTGGAAGCACGTAGAGCCGCCGTGAATTTATGTGTCAAAAACTGTTTGCAATCATTTAGTTGAACATGCAAATCAGGATTTGCACATTATTACTCTAATAAAGTAGCTAATACAAAAGGATATCTCGTTTGCACATATTCCCTGTTTTAAATGACTGCAAGTATAATGGGTATAAGTTTTGTCTAACAAAATGTTTACAGTCCAATCAGATCATTAACCTGAAATAGGAAGAGAGTGATGCATTCATTGTAGAGGGATAACAAAGACACTGGAGCACAGTGAAAGTAATTGGAATACAGTTCTCATGAAGCTAACATCTATTTTTCTTGTACAAGGAGCAAAACATTTCACTTTTATAAAGACTGTTTCCCATAGTGGATAACATTGGTCATGCGTTTGGTGGTTTACGGTCGTTTATGTAGATTTCCTTGATGCATCGAATAACATCACAAAAATTATATTGTTCCTTAATAACTGTGTTTTTACTTTTTTAAGTTCTTTACCTTGACTCTTCAAGTGTTCTTTATGAATATGCATATTATTTACTAGTTTACAGAATTCTAATTCCCTCATTCATTCTTCTGTCCTCAGTTGGGCCCAGGCTGTAAGAATCCATCCCAACATTTGCCAAAGTGTGTTCCATAGAACACTACTTCCACTGGATGTCAGATATGCATTTCTCAAATGCAAAAGTCTCAGGACTTTCCAGTCAAATGGGAATGGGAAAGGCTGGGGAACAAAGTTAAATCGATTTCTCTATTAACAAAATTTCCCAGGTCTTGTGGTGTGTTCATGTACATTGAAAATCTCCAAGGAAGTGTATCTGAAGGCTGTTGAGTTTCCCAAATACTCTTCACCTCTGAAATGGCCTTTCACCTTTTTCGATGAACACTTTTCAGAATTGATCATCTAGGAGCTGATAATTTGTGTTTTCCGTTATCAGACAAGACAGCTTCAGTAATAAAGCAGACAGTGTTAAGTGACAACAGGGAGGGGGTAGGGCACTCTAGACAGCAGCATCTAACTAAGGAGGCAGCTTCCTTCAGTCTGGTCCACAAAAACTTCCTAAACTTTTAAGAAGAGCAGGAATTTTCGTGTGTGTGGCAGAATTCGTCTTACGACACCTTATGGACCAGGCACACCTGTTAAGAACATGGTCTTTGAGCTTCCTGATGTGGACTTGTGGCCCCAGGATAGTACTTTGTAACCTATTCTATAAAACTTTTGGCCCAGAGAAGTCATGCCTATACTACATTATCTTTCAGGTTATGATTTCAGGTCATTGTTACTGTAATGGCCCCAGTAATGATAGAAGTTTCTGTCATGCTGCTGGATGCTCTTAAAAATCAAGTCTTGGGGCGCCTGGGTGGCTCAGTGGGTTAAAGCCTCTGCCTTCAGCTCAGATCATGATCCCAGGGTCCTGGGATCCAGCCCCGCATCGGGCTCCCTGCTCTTCAGGGAAAGCCTGCTTCTCCCTCTCCCACTCCCCTTGCTGGTGTTCCCTCTCTCGCTGTGTCTCTCGCTGTCAAATAAATAAATAAAATCTTTGAAAAAATTGGTCGGAAAATGGTTAGAAGACGTTTTCGAAATGCCAAGTGCTTTCACATCAGCATGGCCACCCACACCCAGCATAGGGCTTCAAAGAATTACCAGCCATAATGTCCAGGTCGAATAGGTAATACTTTGAGAATTTTTGGTTGATGGGAGACCGGAGGAGAGAGGTTAGTACGGGTTGCATAGCATGCCTTGCAAATCACAGCGCTGAGCTATGCCAGAGAAAATATCGATTTCATGCCAAATTCCCAGAAGGAGTAAGGGGCTGGCTAGTAGTTAATAAAGAGTAAATCATATTAGATGGGGTTTTGCTTTTTTTTTTTTTTTTTAAGAGCACTGGCTTTTATAACAAGTTAGGGAGAAAAGCTAAAAGAGGAACAGAAACAGTAAACATAGACTTTAGTGAGGCTGACAATTTTAGCATAAAAGCTTTTATGACATGGGGGGCACCTGGGTCGCTCGGTCAGTTAAGCATCTGCCTTCAGCTTAGGTCATGATCTTGGGGTCCTGCGATTGAGCCCGATATCTGAGTCCCTGAGCAGGGAGCCCACTTCTCCCTCTCCCTCTGTGCGTTCTCTCTCTTTCTGATAAATAAATAAAATCTTTTTTAAAAATGCTTTTATGACACGGGAAAGACCCTATTTTGAGGTGTAGGGCTGTGCTCCAAAACAAAATTTTAGTGCTTTGATGTCAGCATTAGGGCATTCCCAGAAAGCTAGACTTCAGTCTGACATCTTAACATTTTTTATTAGCAAGTACAATGATTCAATAAACACGCTGGCTGTGCCACTGACAATAATTTGAATGAAAGAAGTTTATTTCATATGAGTTAGGGAAGCAGAGTATTCATAAAGTTCTCTTAGATTGGGAGAGAGCTTAGGGAATTCTAGACCTACCGCCTTGGACTGGAAACATAGGCGTAAGTGAGCTCTTTAAATGCATGACATTTGTACTAAGAATTGAGGCTTTTTTTCTTCAGTCTACCTAAGAGACTTCAGCCAATTTCAACTGGGTGGAGTGGCCTTATGGCCATGTCTTACATAGTTATATAACTTAATAAGCATCCATGCCATGTCCCAACCCAAGACCGGTCCTTGCTTGTTGGATAAAGTGCCCTCTGTGTATCTTAATTTCATTGAACATCTGGGGTGAAAGGAGTTGCTCCTATAAGACTTTACATATAAAATGGTTTCAGTTAAGACCCCAAATACTTACACACCTACAAAGTTATTATTTTGGCTATAGGCTGTGAGTGTGAGAACACTTTACATAAATAAGGTAGAGATGGATTCCTGGCCCACTTCAGGCTCAGATGTTGTTAATGTCATCAGAGTTCTGTGTTTATCCTACAACAGCTGAACTCATGGTTTGGCAGGTCAAAAACCTTTCTGTGCACTTTTCAACCCACACTGAAGTCCAATGTCTGGGATAACACTCAGGAAAATATTATTTCCATTTGCAAATTTCCTTATGCTCGCATTGTTATTTTGGCAAAAGCAGGCAGAAATTAAATGTCTGTCAAATGCATACTACTGGCTTCACCAGCTAATGTATAATTCTGGCTTTGCCCTTTCATTTTCATTAGGGCAACAAAAACTTGTTCAAAAATTTTTTTAAGATCTATCTTCAGGAACCCTTATGGAAAATCACAGGTGTCAGGCTTAACCTGTAGAATAAAACAAAAGCAGTCAAATCTTATCAAAATGGAAGTTCTGCTCAGAAAAAAACATTCATCCAACACATAAATAATACTTACGTGTGGGTATTTCAACACATGCCTCCCTAATTTAACCATTACATGAGGTTTTATTTAATGAACATTTACTGAGCACCTACTAAGTGTTCAATGTCGTTAAGCACTAGGGAAGGTACAAAGATGAATTAGACAAGGTTCCTGTGTTCATCATCCAGGGACAAAAACCAGACACTTGAAAGAAGTAATTTTAATTCAGTGTCAAGGCAGCTTTAACAGAAGCACTTAATTGGTGCCCTGAGAATGCATTTCATGCCAAATTCCATTTGAGGAATGGGCATCCCAAACAGTTAGGGTGGTGGTGATAGTAGATTTCTGTCTGCCTAAGAGCCCTCAGTCAACAATTTGTTTTCAAGCTCATGAAGGAGTGTTGGCAAACTATAGCCCACAGGCCAAATCCAACCCACGACATGTTTTTGTAAATGAAGTTTTATTTAGAACACAACCATGCCCATTCGCTTACCTGTTGTCTCTGGCTACCTTTGACCTACAATGGCTAAGTTGAATGACTGCCCCCAAAGTGCCTGTGTCCTATTACTCACAACTTGTGAATGTTACTTTACATGACTGAAACTAATCGCATGAGTCCTTAAAAGTGGAGAATCCTTCCTCAGCTGTGACCAATGAAAGAGATGGCAGCATGAGAAGGATTGGATGACCCCAGTGCTCATTCTGAAATGTAGGAGGCTGTGTGCAAGAAATTCTGCCAGCCACTCCAATAAGCTAGGAAATGGATCCTTTCCTAGAGCCTCCAGAAAGGCGTGCAGCCTTGGTCTTATCCCAGTGAGACCTGTGTCAGGCTTCCAACCTACCGAACTATAAGATAAATTTGTTGTTTTAAGCTACCAAGTTTGTGTAATTTGTTACAGCAGCAATAGAAAACTAATATAGACAGAGACCATATGGCCCCCAAGCCCTAAAACATTTACTCTTTGCCCCTTTGCAGAACAAGTTTGCCAGCCTCCGTTCTTGAATATGCCTGGCAAATATTCCAGGGATGTCTCAAAAGCTGGTGACAGAAACTACTAATTGTCCCCCTATTACCCAGTCTCCTTTTCTTCTTTTTAGTGATAGAGCCCTATGCACACACAACTTTTATTAGGGCTCATGGACACCCAACTAGAGACTACATTCCCAGCCTCCTTTGCAGCTAGGGATATCCATGCTACAAAACTATTATGAATAGAAGTGATGTGTGCAATTTCTATGTCACTTTCTTGAAAGGAATTTGTTTGGGGTGCCTGGGTGGTCAGTCGGTTAAGCGTCTGCATTTGGCTCAGATCATGATTTCCAGGTCCTGGGATCTGGCTCCCTGCTCAGCAGGGAATCTACTTCTCCGTCTCCCTCCACTCCTCCCCCTGCTTGTGCTCCCTCTCTTTCTCTCTCTCCACATCAAATAAATAAAATCTTTGAAAAAAAATTTTTAAAAAGGAAGTTGTTTACCCTCTATTTTCTTTTCCCCTTGTGCTAGAATGCAAACCTGGTGATGATAAGCCACAGTTGACAACATGGAAGGGGATAACACCCTGAAGAACAATGAAACAGCAAAATGAGAAAAAAAAAATCTGGGTCTCTGAATGACCTTGTATAGCAGAGCTGCCTAACTACCCTGGATCTGACTATGTACATCTGGGTATATTAGAGAAGAATAAACTTCTACCTTATCTGAGTCACTGTATTCCGGGATGCCTCTGTCTCAACAGTTGGCACTTTACCTTAACTAGTACAAGGGGGCAGTCCCACCTTAGGGTAGGGTTGGAAAAGAAACAGATTAGCTCATGAATGGGCTGCATCAGTCCATGGTCACCATAGGTGCTGGGAGCTTTCCCAGACCAACGTGAAAGCTCATGTGGATATTTAAAAACGTGGCTGCAAATTCTATGACATTTCTCTCATCAAAAAGTGGGATCTCAATCAAGAACTGTGCAGAAAACATGAACAGACATTTCTCCAAAGCAGACATACAAATGACCAATACACATATGAAAAAATGCTCAATGTAACTTGGCATCAAGGAAATACAAATCAAAAACATAATAAGATACCACCACACACCAGTCAGAATGGCTAAAATTAACAATTCAGGAAATAACAGATGTGGGCGAGGATGTAGAGAAAGGGGAACCCTTTTACATTGTTGGTGGGAATGCAAGCTGGTGTAGCCACTCTGGAAAACAGTATGGAGGTTCCTCAAAAAGTTGAATATAGAGCTACCCTATGACCCAGCAATTGCACTACTGGGTATTTACCCCAAAGATACAAATGTACTGATCCAAAAGGGCACCTACACCCTAATGTTTATAGCAGCAATGTCCACAACAGCCAAACTGTGGAAAGAGCCCATATGTCCATCAACAGATGAATGGATAAAGAAGATGTGGTATGTGTACACACACACACACACACACACACACAATGGAATATTACTCAGCCATCAAAAAAAGAAACCTTGCCATTTGCAACGACATGGATGGAACTAGAGGGTATTATGCAAAGCGAAATAAGTCAATCAGAGAAAGACAATTATCATATGATCTCACTGATATGTGGAATTTAAGAAACAAAACAGAGAATCATAGCGGAAGAGAGGAAAAAATAAAACAAGATGTAACTAGAGAAGGAGACAAACCATAAGAGAGTCTTAATCATAGAAATGAAACTGAGGGTTGCTGGAGGGGAGGGAGGCGGGGGATTGGGGAAACTGAGTGATGGACATTAAGGAGGGCATGTGATATAATGAGCACTGGGTATTATATAACACAGATGAACCACCAGAAAAAAAAAAAAAAAGATGGGATCTATATCTTCTTTCCTTGGATCGGGAAAGGCTTGTGTTTGTTTTGATTCATAAAGAATGGCAGAAGTGATGCTAGTGACCTTAGAGACTGGATCATAAAAGGCCATACAGCTTCCATGTTGTTTGGTGGAATATTCGTGATGGAACCCTGAGCCACCATGGTAGAAGTCCAACTACCCTAAGACCACCATATTGAAGAGGCAACATGTAGATATTCAGGTCAATAGTCCCAACTGAGGATCATTCAACCATCTTAGCTATGTGCTAGACACGTGAGTGAAAAAGCCATCTTAGGGGCACCTGGGTGGCTCAGTTGTTCAGCGTTTGCCTTCGGCTCAGGTCATGATCCCAGGGTCCTGGGATCGAGCCCCACATCAGGCTCCGTGCTTGGCGGGAAGCCTGCTTCTCCCTCTCCCACTCCCCTTGCTTGTGTTTCCGCTCTCGCTGTGTTTCTCTGTCAACTAAATAAATAAAATCTTTTAAAAAAAAAAAAGCCATCTTAGAAGTGGACCCTCCACCCCAACCATTCCAGCTATAACCACTTAAGACACTCCTAGTTCTTTGAGACATCTCAGACTTATGAAACAGAGAAGAACCCTTTGGCCTTTCTCAATTTCTGACCCATACAATCCATGAATATAATAAAATTGTTGTTATATTATGCCCCTAAGTTTTGAGGAGTTCAGTTACACCCCTCTCCCTGTGAATGAAAAAGAGAGCAGTAGTTGATGACGGGGCATAAAACTTCACTGTCCTCCCAACCACCCAGAATCTAACCAAGGGGATCCATCATGAGAAGGCAAATAAGGTTTCTCCAACATGACCTTCTTAAGGTAATACAACCCCAAAGTGTTCACTGGTTTGTGCCCATGGGTAGGAGTCCCATGAGCCTCTCCTGGACTTGGAGCACCATAAGGCACAACACTAAGGGGCAGGCTGGCTCAAAGGTAATGACACTCAGAGGTGAACACCGTTATGCTGATTTTATCTAGGGGATGGGATAGGGCCGGGGAAAGCAAGTGTTTAGAAGGCCCCAGTGACGGACCAAGCTTGGTCCTTTTTACCAGATATCTATATCTCACAGAGAGCCTAAAATAAACCTTTGTGAAGAAGGCTGTCCTCCTACAGAGTATGTCAAATAATTCAGGAAATGTCACACAGAAATGCCAAGAGTCTTGGTAGCATCGTTCTAATTACTATGGGGCAGCGCTGCTACAACAAAATTTGATTAGTACTGGTGTCCCATTATGTAACTTGGATTTCTATGACATCTCTTTTCTTGGAAGTGTGCTGGTGTGCAATAACTTGGGGCTTACAGTGAATTAAAGCCTGTGAACTTGCTGACATACACTGGCAGCCAGGACAGAATCAGTCCACAGGAAGAGAAAGAAAAGCAAATCTCCCTCCCTGCTGTAAGCGATCCCTCTGTTGCTGGAAGCTCCTGGGTTTCTGCTAACCCATATTTGCTAGAGTGTCGGGACAACCTTAGGGATAAGCCTACTAGTTAAAATCAAAACTGGTATCCTGTTTAACCCATTAGCTAGTTTAGTCCTTGAAATGTTTGTACAACCATATTTTTATAGCAGTTAATTTATTCTGAAGATCGCACTGAACCTGCTTGATGCTCAGAAAGTCTTGTAATGGCTTTTGGCCAAAAGCAGTAAAAAAATAAATAAAAGTTTACTGGTGGAATGAGAAAGCAAATTAGAAAAAGCTTTACCATTTACCCCTAATTAGATTTCATTTAGACATGCTTATATGTGTGAAAACCACAGTCAGAGGACATCTCATTTTCCTGAAACTTGACTGACAGAATATACTTTTCCTGACCAAGCCATTTGTTGGAGTGCCCACCAGCTAGCTCTCCCTGTCACGTCGCTGCCCTACCGCCACCCCCAACCCACCTACCCCTTTGCCAGGAAGCGTTTGTGTTTCTTTTCTTTCTTTTATTGTAAACCACATCCTTCACTATCAAGCTTTGGGACCTGTTTAAGAGTCCACATGAGCAAAGTTAGTCTCTGAGAAATAGAGGCCCAGTGGGGATTTTTGAAGAGCCCTTCAGAAGTAAGGTATCCAAGTAGCAGTTCATTGTTCCCTCAATGCACTGTGATTCTCCAGGAGACAAAACCCACTAAAAAGACTGCAGGATGCCCTGTCAGATACAGAGGACTACATTATAGCTTCAAGGGGAGTGGAAGCCTTGCAGTAAGACTGGATGTGATACCATCTAGAATTCTCCAGGAGACCAAGTGATACAATCTGGCCCTCTCTCCCTAGCCTATTACTAAATGTTATCTTGAATACTTTGACCGAGTGCAGCTGACACTCCCTTGCAAAAGTTCCTGTGTGGGCTTTGTAATGCTAAGAGCTACAGAACCCTTTGCCTTAAGGATACTTCTTAGATTCCTAGATTCTCTTCCCGAGCTTCCAGCTGAGTAGAAATAAAGCCAGAACCCATTTGCCCATACCTCTTCCAAAGGAAAAAATGTATTTTCCAAAGAATCCTTCTAATTTTGTCAAATTACAGCTGCTCTGAAAAAAAAAATCACTTTCCCCTGCTTAAAAAATTAAAAAGGACTCTCTCTTTAAATGCGTTTTATTATATGTGTGACTCTTTAAATGTAAAGGGCAGGGTAGGCCAGTCAGTACGTGCTAGCTAACCCATGGACAGATTCCAAATAGAAGCACAGTTAGAGCAAACGGTGATTCCTATGAAGCAGAAAGCTTGGGAAAGTGGATACTATGCAGCCATCAAAAGAAACGAAATCTTGCCGTTTGCAACGACGGGGATGGAACTAGAGGGTATTATGCTGAGCGAAATAAGTCAATCAGAGAAAGACAATTATCATA
>LNAC01000122.1:1013939-1073242 GCA_002007465.1 Ailurus styani
ATAATAATAATAAAAGAAAGCAAGCAAGCTTGGGAAACAGTGCTGGTTTGCCCCTGAACTAGCTGACCTTGGGCAAGTCCCTTCACCTCTGTAGACTTCATCTGTAACATTAAGGCTGGAATAGAGGGTCTTGTGAGTTGTTTCTTTTCAGTTCAGTGGATGAGAAAGACATTCATTGCACTTGGGTATTTCTAGTTCTTTAACTCTTTCGCTTACACGTGTATCATCCACTGAAGTGATTCCCTACCAAGTAGAAGACAGGTGCTTGGCACTAGGGGTGATATCACAGCGGCCAACACAGAAGCTACCCTCGGGAAACTTCCAAGTTAGTTGAGAAGATGGGACCAAGACATGAAGTTATATGGCGTCACAACACAGTGTACAAGTTGTCACCGCTGTCCGTCCCCGACTGCTCAGCTGCAAGTTTGGCAGAATATGTCAAACAGCTCAACCTTTCAAACCCCGAGTCTGCAACGTGTGAGAAGACACACCCTCACCGGTCGGGTCTGCAGTCCAGAAGCCCCCGTCCCCAGCACCGGATACCCATATGCCCATCCCACTCCTGCCTTCACTCACGTCCGGGCACAATCTCTAAGAGGGTTTTCCCTGCCCTGATTTCCCATGAATNCCCATGAACTGTATTAAGAGAGTGTGCAGGCTAAGGTGCTGTATCAGAATCCACAAAACGAGAGCGAGTTGTCTAAACTGGAAGTTTATTTCTAATGTAACTGTCCAGAGGCGGCTAAGATAGTTTTATAATGCTCTACAACTGGCTTGCATTTCTGGATCCCAGAGAGCTGGCGGAGCATTACACATTGCTACAAACAGGGAGCAATCCATGGTCATGGAAGAATAATTTGGGGGCCAGAATCTTGACGGTTCCAGCGTTTAGGTGAGGGAATTACAAGGCCCTTGAATTTGTTTAAATATCCAAAATCAAGCCTCTCCCTGCACTTCTTGAATGAATTCTGTAATTCTCTAATCCAGAGTGTTTTCGTAGGATCTGTCCCCAAGTTGCTTTGAGAATTTGTCATGCTGCTACTGAAGAACATTTAGGGTGGAAAAAACCTGACACTCGAAGATAGGAAAACAGGGGGTGGGGGTGGAATCAGAAGTAGAGTAAACAATATAACCAGACTGAAATGCAGCCAAGAAGTTTGCGTTAAAAGGTTTGCTACTGTTTGGGCAGAAAGAAGACTGACGTTTGCGTTCGGCCCTTCCTGATGTGTTGTGCAGCGGGCTTACTGCAAGCTTAAAAAGACTTTAACAGGCTGACTCCAATGTGAAAACTTAAAACCCCAACTTTTTCTGGATTGCATGGGGGAGGAAGGGTGACTGTTTGGAGAACAACATAAATAGACACTTCAAAGTTAATAACATTTACAGTCTCCAGTAAGTCAGGAGGGGAAATGCGGAGAGAACAGACATAGTCATCAGCAACATTCAAAGATCGGGGGAAATTGGGTCTGAATGAAATCATCCTGACGGCACAGTGCACCTTTTGGGGCCACCTCGGAGAAAAGGACATTACACCTAGCATCTCCAGCCTGAACACGTGTGATAATGAATTTATGAGCTTGAGACTATGCCGATGACATTTCCTCTATGATAAGCTTAATACTTTGATAAATGGGATTTTTTTTCAGAGTCACAGGAGGGGAAGACAGAGCAGCAGGAGCAAATAGAAACACTCTCTTATCCTACATATTTATATTTTCCTTTGTGAAATGGCAGAAAGTATCCTTGTCCGTAATTGAATTTCTTCAGTCTTCTTAAAGCAAAGTATTCCCCAAATACTTACATGGGAAAAAAATTGTGCTTATAACCCGTGGAATGTTATTCCAATCAGTTTTCTTCAAATACTAAGTCTTTCCAACACTGTTTCTTGTTCTAGTCATTAGAGTGACTACTGGTATTTGTTAACCACACTATATCTAAAAATTTTAAGAAAAAGGAAAAACACCTACTTCTCTATTGTCATTATCCTAATTCAGTCCGCTTGTTCAGAGATAAAACCAGATTGATCCACGTTAACACAAAATCTATGATTATTTGGGCCTCACCTTAGACAACCAAAGACAGATGATGAATATAAATTTATCTCAGTTCCTGACAGATTTATGTCCAAAAGTTCTGGGTTGAACATACCAGATTTTAAACATTCTAACTGAAGCCTGGGGTATAATATCTAGGGTGAATAGTCATGCCTGAAAACTGCTTTCATACATAGCCTTTATTTTTTAAACTACATGTGTTTTATTTATTTGCTTTTCGATCTTAATTATTCCAACCACTAAAAAGAAATGATAATTATGTGATGTGTTAGAGGTACTAATTATTTCTACAGTGACAATCACATTATAATATATAAATATCTAACCAACATACTGTACACCTTAAATTTATACAATGCTCTATGACAGATTTTTTTTTTTTTTTTTTTTAACGAAGGCTCCATGCCCAGCATGGAGCCCAACATGGGGCTTGAACTCAACATGCTGAGATCAAGACCCATGCCGATTTCAAGAGTCAGACACTCAACCGACTGAGCCACCCAGGTGCCCCTTTATTTAACACTTTTTAAAACTGTGCAGGTTTCTTGAAAGCAGGCTACAGATGTATACAGAGGAGCGAGAAACTGACCTTCTGGCCTCCTCACTCTGAAGGCCATGTTTGAGACACCTGTCTAGACAGTGGTGTGGAGCAGCCAACATGCCAACGTGCCAACTCCTTTCCATGTCCCTTCCTCCACCCAGTGTCTGTCCTTTCCGCCTGAGAACCACGTCCTGAGAAAGTGCTTTGCCGCCAGAGCTCCAGCCTGAAACCACCACGGGGCTCTCCGGCAGGGTCAGCCTCTCTAGACCTGTGTTTTTTATGTTGAAATCATGTGATCAAGTAAAGACAGACCCCACTCCATCAGGCCTTGGCTTCCAGAGTACAGGTTAACCAAGTTTCGTTCAAACCCCACTTCAGGGATCTACTTAACGCTCAGGCACTCAGACATTTAATAAATACTGCTTTAGGTCCTTGATTTTGTTCCCACAAAGCTCCCCCAGCTTGAGGCTTTTTCTCTCATTCGCATTTGACAAGAGCCTTATGTCTTCACCATTGACACAACTGAGATGTGAGGGCACCTGGGTGGCTCAGTCGTTAAGCATCTGCCCTTTGGCTCAGGTCATGATCCCAGGGTCCTAGGATCAAGCCCCGCATGGGGCTCCCTGCTCAGAGGGAAGCCTGCTTCTCCCTCTCCCACTCCCCCTGCTTGTGTTCCCTCTCTCACTGTCTCTCTCTGTCAAATAAATAAATAAAATTTAAAAAAAAAACAAAATCAAAAAACACTTAGATGTGAAGATTCCATATGAGTAACCCGGGCTGTGATCCCTGCTTACATCCCTGAGAGCTCTTGCTGTTTACAAAGGGCAAGCTGCTTTTGTGCGATTCAAAGCATTACTAATTAAAACCTGTTACCTTCCTAAGGGTAGATATATTCTCCTCCAGAGCAGCATTTGTCTGTCCCATTAGCATTAATGGGAGTAACACAAGTGCATCAAGAGGAGAATGGTCCCCTTGGGTCTTTGAACTTAAGTCTACTTCAAAACTGAAACCGATATATACAATGGTATCATTGATGCCATTAAAAATCATTATACTTTACTGCAACTTTTATAAAAGTAATTGTAAGCTTCATGAAATATACTTGGCTCCTGGGAGTTGTGCATTATTAGGCCAAGACTGGACATGATAAAGTGAATTACGCTATAATACTTGAAAAATATTTTGGCCAGGGGAATTTATTAGATCCAGTCAAGCTTGTGCAGAGGTCTGTGTTCATAAAGACAATTAGCCTGGGTAGATTTTAAAAGCATATACAATTCCACACTGAAATTCAGGGAAGGAGCTGGTAAAAGGATGGGACTTGGTGTAACCCGCTATCTTTACAATGATACGTCTTAATGGTCTGCTATAAAATACCGTCACCTTGTGTCTCTGTAATATCCTTCATTTGCATAGTCTTAAGTGTTTTACAGGCATTATATAGCTGATGTTCCAATTATTTTAGAGGGAGGAGGTGGGCTTTTTTTTTTTTCCAGACCATGAAACTGAGGTTTAGAGAAGTAGTGTGGTCATCCTGATGAGGGATGGCTGCAAAGAAAGGGTTTCAGAGTGCCGACTTGAAACGCCAAGCTAAAGGATTCAATTGCTAGGGAGTCAGGGGCAGGGATGTCCTCAATTTCCAATCTAGAGGTCCTTGTCTGCAAAATTTGCTGTTGCATTCACTGTCCTAGGAGCAGCTGAGTGTGACCTCATCAACCATATGACCATGAGCAAGTTTAACAATTTCCTCATAGGTAAAATCTAGTTTACAAAGTACATACCTCAGGGGGCTGTTTTGAAGATTAAATGACTTAATATATATCAAACCCTTTGAATAGTGCCTGGCACATAGTAAGCACTCAATAAATGTTAGTCATTATTACTAGCCTTTAAGCCCCGTCAAGGGTGTGTTATCCCATAAGGAAACTGTCACTGAAAGTTGATTGGCAGAGAGACCTACTCCCGCTTCAGCCAGCTGAGGTCTCAGAGCTGTATCCTACCACCTTACGGGCAATGTGCCTCACTGACACCTTTACTCCTAAGTCGTGTTCGCAATTTCTGAATCTGCCTCATATCACCTGAACCCGAACTCCAGGGCTCTGAGGTCCTCTCAGTCAAGAACATTTGGCCATAGCTGCATAGCTGAATGTGCTGCTGGCAAGCATACCGGTGGTGGGCGCCTGGGTGGCTCAGTGGGTTAAAGCCTCTGCCTTCGGCTCAGGTCATGATCTCAGGGTCCTGGGATCGAGGCCCGCATCGGGCTCTCTGCTCAGCAGGGAGCCTGCTTCCCCCTCTCCCTCTGCCTGCCTCTCTGCCTACTTGTGATCTCTTTCTATGTGTCAAATAAATAAAATCTTAAAAAAAAAAAAAAGAATACCAGTGGTGCTGGAAAAGCCTCCTGCCATCGTCTTCTCTCTGTGTGCTTGGTTGTGGGTCGGTCTGTTAAATCCCCTTTGTGTCCCACAGGTTAGTTCCTCTCCTCTGTGCCCCCTCGGCACCCTACAGCTCTCCTCCTTCACATTCCTCCCATTTTACTGAAATCATCTATGGTTTTCTCTGCTGAGACAATATTTTATTTATCTTTGTACTAGTACAGTGCCCACTTCGGTGGACACACATTTTTTACTAAATACAAAATTTCTGGGCAAAAGAGTTTGCCAAATCATTTCTTGGCACCCAGAGTTTTAAAAGCATCCTCTCAGTTCTTAATTCAGGTTCCGGGGCTCTCCGTTGATTCCTCAGTGCTCTTGAAGGTGATTTGATTTGCTTCAGAGTTGCCTTCAGATTCCTTAGCTTTCCAGCAATTACATAAATGCTAAATTGGACATTTTTTTTCTTATTTTTAAATGTCAGCAATAATAAACTAAGCCTGTATTTGCTTTTTAAATGTAATGAAAGTCAAATTAGACCACCGGATCAATTTTGCAAATTATTTTCATATCTTTGGGACTTAAGCCAAACAAACAAAACCTATGGTCCCCAGAAAGCTTAAGAAGTGTTTAAAACCACTGGCTTATTAAGCTTTATATATATATATATTTTATATATATAATATATATATATACATATATATATATAAAATATATATCTAGTTAGCATCTCAATAAACCTTATCAACCTTCTTTCATTCCACTGGTAATTTTCTGACCTCCAAGTTGAAGACTTGAGCCCTGAATTGTGCTCATGGGTGAGTAATCACAGCAAGCCCCTAGCAGAACCTATCCCCAAACTACAAATATATCATCTTCAGCATTGTAAATCAAAGCCTCAAAGAGCATCATTTAGCCTGCAGCTAAAATTGCTTGTTTATCAGATGGTGCCTGGTTTAGCGTAGAGCGGTCCCTTGTAAATCTCTGGGACCTTTTACAGCATATACTTAAGCAAGCACATTGGCTCCTGGGAGGCTTTCTGAGAGCTTTAATGACTGTGGGCTGCTCCAAGATCCAGGCCCCGGTTTAGTTAAAATGGCTATGGGTACAGTTTGGCTCCATTTTGTAAACTCGCAAAGATAAGGCGTCTGCTTTCTCCAAAGTGAGCGGGAGCATTTGTTTCTTAGGGAATCTTTCTATCTAAAGTGTTAATGTTCTTGTGGCTTTGGGCATTTTGACCTTTTGTCTGCTAACTTTTGATTTACTGAGGGAGAGAGTTCTCTCTCTAGGCTTTATTGCCATTCTGGAAAGACAATGAAATGCATGTGACTCTTCAAAATTATATCCCCCCAAAAAAAAGTTTTTTTAATTAACAACTGTTACACGTCAGGCACTATGGTATCCCAACCTCCCCTCCACCCCCTCACCCGGCCAAATATAACATGAAACCCCTCTTTAGTTACATTTAAAAGTCAATATGTGCTATGCTTCTTCAATTAAAGTGTCTGCTACAAACCGTGCTGGCTGCTTGCTCACCTCAGCACTTTGTTTCTCAGAAAGAGAACAGTTTATACATTCTAGCTTTGTAGCTAAAGGTAGCAAAGGGAAATTGTCCACCAAATTCCCTCTGGTTTAAAAACCTAGCTACTTGCTAGAGTCATGAATAGCTTATTGACTGAATAGACCACCAAGGACCCGGGCAGCCCACCAACTACTTTACTGATAGACATTGGGAAAGACCTGATAAAATTCACTAATTAAAGAAATCTTTACACAGTTCTTTCTTATATACAGTTTCCTTGATACAAGTTAATTAAAGTACTCTTCAAAACCTTCACCTGACTAGGGAAAAGTTCCCTAGAGAGTTGGAGGAGAAGCAAAGCATGTTTAAGGGGCTGGTGTCTTGTTTTCAGGTAATGATCCATTGTTTCCATACTAATTTCACTGATATCATGGTCTGGGTTTTGAAAAGCAGACTCTTTTTCCTAAAACTGAGCCCCTTTTTCATAAGCCAAAGCTTAATATTTCTGCCTTTGCTTCTATTAAGGGTAAAGAGTTTTTTGGTCTTTGTTCTGGCGGGGAGAAGAGGGGAGTGGGAGGGGTTTCTGCAGCCAGTTTCACTGTTCTCCGAACCAGCACATTGCTGTGGGTAAGCTCTTCCCCACTTGGCATCATTCAAGCCGAGGACTCCTGAGGATAAGTATACAATACTTGTCATAAAAGCTAAAAATAAGTGCACCTGTTGCATCCTGCTGAAATCACAACAAAAGCTGGCACAACACTTGGGAAATAAAAACTTAACTGACTCATATGCTTCCTGAAAATAGACTTTACATACTTAATCTTCCAAAACCAGGTCTGAGAGACAGTTTGTAATATTCAAGCAAATTAGAAAACAGATGATGCTGGTGAGACCCTGAATGGTTGACAACCGTCCCCCAGAAAAGGTGGGGGGAGCACCCTCCCTCGTCCCATGTGTGCCTGGTGACCACATTTTTAGCCCTCTTCACTACAACCCTCCAATGGCAAGACCCTTCTCAGAGTATGGATACCATTAATACGCTACTTATTTCATGTATTCATTCATACAAGAAATATTATGAAGTACCTACTGGGCACGGTGTGAGGCTCTGGGACACAATTTTCCTATTCTCAGTGGAGCCTATAGTCTACCAGGGAAGCACATCCATTAATAAAATAACAAAAATGGAAAATTGCAATACAGGCAAAATCTTTGATGGAGAGACAGAATACTATGAAAGTCTGAGAAGCAGAAGGCTTCTGCCTGGTTTGGGAAGTAAGAGGCAACTTCTCTGAGAAAAGGCTCAGAAGCCTAAGTCAGAGTTATCGAGGAAAGAAGGCTCCTGGGGCACTTGGGTGGCTCAGTCGTTAGGTGTCTGCCTTCAGCTCAGGTCATGATCCCAGAGTCCTGGGATCGAGCCCTTCATCGGGCCCCCTGCTCGGTGGGAAGCCTGCTTCTCCCTCTCCCCACTCCCCCTGCTTGTGTTCCCTCTCTTACTATGTCTCTCTCTGTCAAATAAATAACATCTTTTAAAAAAAGAAAGAAAGAAGGTTCCTAACAGGCAGAACAGCATGTGCAAATGAGCTGTGGCTGGAGGCAGGTAGAGCAGGGTGGGCTGATCGAGGGGGCAGGCCCCCAAGAGACGCCTCATGTAGGACGGGGGTGGACCTTGCAGCCATCCTCATCCATAGGAGTTTTGTGTTTATCATACGAGCATTGGGAATCACTAAGGATTCTAAGCTGGGGCCGACACAATCAAAGCTGCATTCTGAAAATATCACAGTGGCTGCAGGGTAGAAAAGAGATTGGGGATGGCCAAGACCCATCTCTGTGGGGAGTTGAGTTCAGGGCAGTTGCAGGAATTCAGGCAAAAGGCGATGAGAGCAAAAACAAATGTGGTGACGGTGGAAATTCAAGGGGACTTGAGATGGAATTGAGAAATATTTGAGAGGTAAATTCAATAGTGACTGGGCATTTAAGATGTAGGAAAGAATGGTATTGAGAATGACTCCCAGGCTTCTGGGCTGACCAACTGAATGAATGGTGGTATCATTTAGTGTCCCAGGGAAACTGGAAAATGACCAGGCTTGGGCACAGGGAAGAGTTTGGGACATAATGGATTTATACAGCCAAACTGTGGAAGGAACAGAGATGTCCTTCAACAGATGGATGGGTAAAGAAGATGTGTTTTATATACACAATGGAATATTACTCAGCCATCAGAAAGGATGAATACTTACCAGTTATGTCAACGTGGATGGAACTGGAGGAGATTAGGCTAGGTGAAATAGGTCAATCAGAGAAAGGCAATTATCATATGGTTTCACTCATATGTGGAACATAAGGAATAGGGCAGAGGATCATAGGGGAAGAGAGGGAAAACTGAAGGGGAAGAAATCAGAGAGGGAGACAAACCGTGAGAAACTCTTAACTCAGAGAAACAGGGTTGTGAAAAGGGAGGGGGTGGGGGGTCGGGTAACAGGGTGATGGACTTTAAGGAGGGCGTGTGATGTGACAAGCCCTGGGTGTTATATGCAACTGATAAATTACTGAACTCTTTCTGAAACTAATGATATACTATATGTTGGCTAATTGAATTTAAATTAAAAAATAATAAAGTGGCTCTAAAACATCTGAAGATGTCAGGTAGGCATCTGAATAAACAAGCTGGAGCTCGCAGGGCTCTCTGGGCTAGAGACACCATCTCTGAGACATCTATGTTGAGCTGGCCACTGAAGCCCTGTGTATTAGTTTCCTAGGACTGCCATCACAAATTACCACAAATGTGGTGTTTAAAGCAAAAGAAGTGTATTCTCTCTAGAAAGTTTTTAAAGCCAGATGTCTGAAGTCAAGGTGTCAGCAGGACTATGTTCCCTTGGAAGACTCTAGAAAGAATCCTTCCTTGCCTCTCCTGCCTCTTCTGCTCCTGGTGGCTGCCAGGAATCCTTGGTGTTCCTTGGCTTATGGCCCCAACACTCCAATCTCTGCCTGTCTTCACATCACCTTCTCCTCTTCTGTGTGTTTTCTCTTCTGTCTCTGCGTTTCTTATAGAACACTCGTCATTATATCTAGGGAACATTTAGATAATCTAGATAATCCAGATGGTCTCATCACACAATCCTTGATGTAATTACATCCACAAAGATCACTCTTCCAACTGAGGTCACATCCATAGGTTTGAGGGGTGAGGATAGACATATATATTTGGGGACCACAATTCAACCCATTACAGTATGTGTGTGTTAAATGGATAAAATCACCCAAGAAGACAATATAGAGTAAGAAAATGCTCTATGCCTAGAAGAATTCCAATACTTTCCAATATTGTGTGCCACGTAGATTTGCATACACAGCAATTAAGTCCATTGGTTAATAAGTTCCTTGGGAGTCTGAGATCATTATCCGTTAGAAACTCTCAAAGTTTCCCATTCATTCATCATTCTCACCCATTACCTCCCTGCTCATGTAGACTCTTCCTGCAATCTTTTTTTTTCAAATTGTTTGGGTCAGTATACTCAGTGCTTAATTAATACCATTAACTGCTCTCTGAATGTTCCTATGCATTAGTCTCAGTGTGCTCCTTGAGGGCAGGCTTTGTGTATTCTATTTCCCTGGAACTTCCCCACAATTTTAGTACTGAACCCATGACAATTATTCAATAGGTGCTTATTGATTGATGAGTGCTGTGTTAGTTTTCTATCATGATTTTTTCATCACTATTATTAGCTTTCTAGTATTTCTATTAAGCCACAAACTTAGTGGCTTAAAATAACGCAGACTATCTTTCAGAGGTTAGAAGTCCCACACAGGTCTCCCTGAGCTAAAATCAATGTGTCAGCAGGCTGCATTCCTTTCTGGACGTTCTAGGGGATGACCCATTCCCTTGCCTTCTCCAGCTTCTTGAGACTTCCTACATTCCTTGGCTCATGGCTCCCTTTCTCTATCTTCAAAGGCTACTAACTTACTACAGCAAGATGACTCCTGACATCACATTACTCTGGTGACCTCTCCTGCCTTCCACTTCCTCTTCTATGGACCCTTGCCAAGACATGATATCTACCCAGATAATCCAAGATAAAGTCTCTATTTTAAGGTCAGTTGATTATCAACCTTAATTCCATCTGCAACCCCAATTCCTTTTGCCAGGTAAGGTACCATGTTCACAGACTCCAGGGATTTGGATGTGGACATCTTGGAGGATGAAGAGCTACATATCCTTCCTGTTCTAAATTTATGTACACTTTATTAAATTACATGGCCAAAACGTTTGGCCTTGAAGAGAGGCTCTCAGAAAACAGACTCTCCTTCCTGCTTCCCTGAGCAAGAAGACTACAAAAGAATGAAGAACTATTGATTGATAATGATAAGTCACCAAACAGCAGAGGAAAGACAAGTGCTAAACGCTAGCTCCCAGTCCAGAAGAGGGATGTCCGATAGGCCTCAGGATTTTGAAAACCCTGTGACTTTCAAGGTTCTTCGGCATTTACCATGTAACTGTGTAATCAAGTGCCTGGTAAGTAGAATGATCATATAATTTATCATCTGAATTGGGACACCATTAAGAATAAAAGGGATATGGTGGGTATAAACTGGGTGTGCGGTCACCCTAAGAGAGGTAGAGATTGCATCCAGATGAAGTCCTTTTTAGTTTGTGATTTTGGACTAGAAAAGGTGAAGACTATCCTGTTTCCAATGTGAAAAACTTGCTATTCCTCCCTAGTCACTAGTTGGGACCTAATCAGACGCCTGTGGAGTACCAGGGTCCCAGCCAGCACTGTTATCAGAATTATCACCTTAATTTGCCTTGCCCACCCAAACTTCCACACATTCCAGAATGCTGCTCTGTCTTCATATTGTGCCTTGTCCTGTCAAACCACCATCACACATTCCCTCAGGTCTTCATGATAGCTCTCTGACACAGGCCAGGAAGATACAGCCCTGACCTGGCCATTTTGCCCAAGAGGAAGCTAGATGCAAAAGAGTCAAGTGGTTTTCCCAAGGTCGCAGAACTGCTTAAACCAGGAATCCAAACCACCCTGACCTGGTCCCAGTCCAGGCCTCTTCTTCCCACACTGCCATACTCAGAGTGGTTGTCAGCCACAATCCCACATTCATAACTGTGTCAGTCAGAAGCCTGAGAGAACCAGCTAGCTTGCCACCACCTTTTCAAGGGCCCACTTGAGACGTTTGCCTGAGGTTTGGAGGAAAATGGTACAAATCCTGAGGTGTCCTCTCCAATTTGTTTTCCAAACAGGCTAAAGGAACATGTAAAGTATGTGTTCTTTGCCCTCCAGCCATTCTGGGCACAGCTGTTCCCAACACTACTCTCTAGCCAGTGGCTGCAGCAACTTCTTTGAATAAGGACAATGACACTTTTGATAGAGAAAATGTAATTTGCCTTTCTTTCATTAACAAACACTTTTCCAGAGAGCAAATCTCCCAGCTCAGGCAAATGGGAAAGTTTCGCCTGTCTGCCAGTGGGTTAGATAAATCTACACTGCATTCTCCACTGGGAGGAAGGGAGAATTGATAGCTATAAAGTGATACAAGATTAGTAGCACATTATAAATAAAGCCAACACTTTTTCATCATATTGGTTAAAAATTAGGAGAGAAGGCGCAGGAAGAATTTTTATTCTGCCCCGAAGCAATCAAATATCGGTCTTAAAAAGCAGGGAGTTTTCCCTCCAAATCGTCCATTCTTTCTAAAAATAAAAAGCAGCCAAGAGGGGCAGGTATGGGGCTGGGGTAGAATCAATAATTGAATTTTTAAAGGGTTGTCTTACAGCGGTCTAGAGTTCAGATTGGGAGGAAGGACAGATGGGAGTAAAGGTGATGGTGTGGGTCAGTAAGAAAGCAAAATCAGACAAAATTTTGTAATATCTGTTCACTGTCAACGTTCTCATTCACTCGCCCTACGTGCCCACTGTGTTCCAGGCACCATTGTATGTCCTGGGCAAGAGAACAAACAAAACACCTGGGGTTTTGGAAATAGGAGGAGTTCTGAAAAAGTTCTCCAGTTGTGAAAAACACAACTTAATTCAAAATAAGAGAGTAAAACCAACAACAATAAAAAAAAAAATCCAGATTCTGAGCTATTTGAATAGGACTTTTCACTGGAGAAAATTTACCTATGAGAGATGTTAGGAGAAGAATGGCCAGAGCTCTGGGTTCAAGGCCAGCTCAGTCAAGTTCTCTGAGGCCTTTTCTGTAAAGGAGAATCTCTCCTCACAATCGCTCCAGGACACTCGAGTTGGCGTTTGAGGATCGCGGGTAGTGCTGGCTAGTTCTAGTCCTGGAAAATAGTCTTAGGGGGAAAATTATCTTATATGATATGGGCAAAGAGAGGCTTTACTTAAAGACTCCAAGTAAGAGGATACGTTTGCTGGCTAAAATGTGTGAGTATTAACATGTTTGGATGTATTTTAGATATGTTTAAGGCTGAAGCATGCTGATGGAACTATCTTCAGCTGATTCATACTCAGTTCTAGCCCTAAGTATACACATAGCTCCCCCTCTTTATTTTTTTTCCAAGACTTTGAGAGTGCATGCGCATGCATACAAGGAGGGAGGGCGGACAGAGGGAGAGGGAGAAGCAGACTCCCCCCTGAGCAGGGAACCGAACAAGGGGTCTCTATCCCAGTACTCCAGCTGAAGGTCAATGCTTAACTGACTGAGCCACCCAGCTGCCCTTCCCCCTCTTTAAAAGCCAGAGTTGAAACCCTGCACCTCAAGCTTGCGTTGAGCCCCCCACCCGACCCCCCAGTTTGGCCCCTGTTCCTCCACAAGAGAGAACGACTCATGTGGGATGACAAGCTCCTTTGAGCTCTGGTCCTGTGTGTCTCCCCATTCCTGGTGCCCCCTACATTCCAGCTGGATTCTGGATGCATTGCTTCTGCTTTCACCTGGGACCAGTCTCCCCTCAATTCCCTCCTGTCAGAGCCCTTCTTGAGCCCCATCATTCTTCAAGTCCTTCCTATCCCTCCACACCAGAACAAATCCCTTTATCCTGTGCTCCCTCCCTTCTTTGTGACAGTCTCCAGCTGCTTCACTTGTTTCACTGGCTTTCGGTCCATCTTCCCACTAGACTGTAAGTTCTATGAGGGTCAGTGGCTCCAACAAGTTCAGAGCCTGGTCTATACCAGCTAACAAATATTTGTGGAATGGATTTGAACTTGTGATAGGTGAACTTCCTTTGTATCTCAGGAAACCCTGTACTTAACCCTATTGTGCATATGCACCCTTGATTGTATAGTTGGTCTATTTATCTTCTCCACTGAGGGGAGGGGAGGGTGCACCTCCACCTCTGTGTCCCTATCATCTGCCCCAGTGGCAAATAGAGTAGATTTGGAGGCCAACATTACTTCGTAAAAACCATGATTCATTCTGTGTCTATCATAAGCACTCTCAGCTTAACTATCAAGTTTTCCGTCAGATGAAGCAGATCAAACATAAACACCTCTACATTTTACCCTTCACATTCCAAAAGTTGGCACCATTTTTCTTACTAGCAAAGTGTGGTTAACGGTACCCTAATGATAAGACATGACAGGATTCCGGTCATGTCATATTTATTATGGTGACTGGGAGGCCTGCGTCTGCCACTTTGCTTGATTCTTTACTCATCTAAGACTCTCACAAACAGTGTATAAGCAACAAGAAGGACTTGTTGGACATCTACTCTGTGCCCCGCATCATCTATACCCAGAAGAATAAACAGACGGTCTCCCCAAGACAAGTTTTAAGTTTGGGAGACAGGGCTAACCCACAGTGACTCTCTGCAACACAACAGCAGTCCTGCGTATGAGGAAACAACCATCCTTCAAGTCATTAGTGTGTCACTGCAATATCTCTGAGGGGACAAGAAATCACCTTCCCTCTATCACCAGGGAGATTTTTTACAGAGGTTTTAAGCCAGGGGACTCCAGTTCATGCCGCCAATAGCTCAGGTCCAGAGACTCAGATACAAAGTATTTGCCTCCCCGCCCTGACTCCCACAGAATGAATTCGTTGACCTTTCCAAAGACAAGTGTGGTTTTTAAAGTTAGCTTTCTGAAGAGGCTGTGATATGCCTACTTTTAAGAAATAAAAACATTTTTTAAATTAACATATAATGTAGTATTTGTTTCAAGGGTACAGGTCTGTGATTCATTAGTCTTATACAATTCCCAGCAACCCCCATGGCACATAACCTCCCCAGTGTCCACCCCCCAATCATCCCATTCCTCCCACCCTCCTCCACTCCAGCGACCCTGTCTGTTTCCTGAGATCAAGAGTCTCTCTTATGGTTTGTCTTCCTCTCTGGTTTTGTCTTACTTCATTTTTCCCTCCCTTCCCCTATGATCCTCTGTCTTGTTTCTTGAATTCCTCATATCAGTGAGATCATATGATAATTGTCTTTCTCTGATTGACTTATTTTGCTTAGCTTATAATGCCCTCTAGTTCCATCCACGTCCTTGCAAATGGCAAGACCTTGAAAAACACACACTTTTAAAAGACAGCGATTTTGACAATATCAAATGTTAGCAAGGATATAGAACAACTGGAACTCACATACATTGCAGGTAGGAATGCAAAATAGTATAACCACTTAGGAAAACATATAAAGTTAAACATAACATATAAAGTTAAACATAAATGACCAACAGTCCCACTCCTCAACATTTAACTAAGAGAAAAGACTTGTACATAAATGTTAATGCCAGCTTTATTCATAAAAGCTAAACTAAAAATAATCTAAGTGTACATTGACAGCTGAATTGATATATAAATTGTGGTACATACATCTATACAATGGAGTACTGCTCAGCAGCAAAAAGGGATAAACCATTCAAATGTGCAACACGATGGATGAATTTTGAAAGCATGATGAGTGAAAGATTAGCCCCAAACACAATTCAGTACCAGTTGTACGATTCTATTTATAGAAAATTCCAGAAAAGGAAAATTAATCTATAATGACAAAAAACAAATCAGTGATTGGCTGGGGCCAGGGCGGAGTGTTGCCTGGGAAATGGACAATGGAAATGCTTACAGCTTAATTACAGTGGTGGTTACATGATTGTAGATGTTTGCAAAAACTCTTAAGTTGGGTACATTTTATTGTATGTCCATTATGCCTCAATAAAGTTTATTTTAAAGAGTGATTTTAGCTACATTTTATTTTTCTATTTTTATTTTTTTTATTTTTTATTCTTTGCCCCAAGGGTACAGGTCTGTGAATCATCAGGCTTACATCTTTCACAGCATTCACCATTTTTTTAGCTACATTTTAAAAAGCACTTCTAGTTTTCAATTCACCTTGAATCCAGAAAGGTTTTAACTGAAAAATAAAAGCTGAGAATTCTCATTTATTATAGAAATTTGTCTTGTGTTCTTCATGATTCATTTCCCACTAATCAGCTTCAAAACAAAGCTTCTTTGGCAATGTAATGGTGAATAATTATCATGAATATGACCCCAATGTTTCATAAAGACTTCTCTAAAGGGTAGTTGGAAAGGGAGGTTTCCATTTTATAGGAACATGTGTGAAGTGGGGTAATAATTAAGGCAGTGTTATTGTATTCTGCATAACTGACAAGTGTACGCATCTACATGAGTGATGCCACTCAGGAATCCATTTCTCTGGGAAATCGCTACAAAGAAGTCAATAAACTGCCTCACAGATATTTAATCAGGGTGGATTCCTTACCTACTTGATCAAGTTCACTTTAGAGAGACTATGTCTTTAAATCACAAAACACACATTCCCAGACCAGCGGATGAAATGCTGCACAGTAGGGGTTGTTGAGAGAGGCGGTATGCAGAAGTTAAGAGCACAGACTCAAACTCTGATTTTTTTAAATCAGTTCCTTCTGGTCAGATCTAGGCTCCTCTTCTTACTAACAATACAACTATAAGCTATTCATGCAAACTCTCTAAGCCTCAGTTTCCCCTCTGTGTAAAATGGGCATATTACTATGTTCCTGCCTTATAGAATTACTGGGCAGTCTGGGCATATATAGTGCTGGGCACATGGTATGTCCTCAGTAAAGGTTAGCTGCAATTCCCAAGGGGCAGAGAGTACTTCATAGCCCATTGAAGCCATGGCAAAAAGAGCAGGTGGCATTATGGCTACTTAGCTACAAAAGAAAATGGAGAGACAAAACAGTACATGACTCATTATGAATCATATTAATAAATGGACTAGATATTAAAACTCTGCACTTTTCCTTTAAAGTTCTATCATTCAAAAATTCCAATTCCTGTTTTTAAAAATCTTTTAGAAATGACTATTAAATTGGCTTCAGGCCTGCACACACAACTCGAATGAAAAACAAATTCTGGTTTAATACCTAAACGTTAGACCATGAAATTAACTCTGTTACTGAACTCCTCCTCCTCGGGACCAGTTGCCCCTTCTGAAATGCTCCACCCTCTTCCTAAGAGAGAGAAAAAAGTCCTTACAAGTTACACGTCATGTAGCCATTTCTGATCGAGAATGTTACATCAACTTAGAAATACAAGTGATTAACAACAGAGAATCCTCTGAAATGTTAACAGAAGTTGCATTTTGATCCTCATCTAAATGTGAAGGTGCTGACAACCGCCTTCCTCCCTGATATACTTAAGAGCCAAGTGGTAGTGAAATTGTCTCCTGAGGGCTCAGTTCATTTCTGTGTCTGTTACCCACCGGGACTCCAGCCTTTAGAACCGTGCCAAAGCAGGTGAGGGGAGAGAGAGGACTGGATGTTTAAGATGGAGGTAAAGGAAAGTGAAACAACCCTGTTTGGCTCAAGGATTTCCCCAGAGAAAATGTTTGCCTGATCACTTAAGGAGGAAAAAAATACCACTTTGCTACTTTTAAACAAATAATGAAGAAAGCATGAAAATATCCTCTTTGGTTTCTTATAACTCTTATCTCTGGTTTTAGGATCTCTTTGATATCAAAAGTTAATTCTCTTAGCATGCTTACTAAGGTTGATGATTACTTAATTTCAACAACAAAAGAACTTCCCAGCCCCAGTGCAAGGTTCACATTAGAGAAAATCCAATTGGCAGCAGTAAGTAAATATGTTTCTTTTCTGAGAACTAGTTTTTTTTTTTTTAAAGATTTTATTTATTTATTTGACACAGAGAGAGAGATTACAAGTAGGCAGAGAGGCAGGCAGAGAGAGAGGAGGAAGCAGGCTCCCCGCTGAGCAGAGAGCCCGATGTGGGCCTCGACCCCAGGACGCTGAGATCATGACCTGAGCCGAAAGCAGAGGCTTTAACCCACTGAGCCACCCAGGCGCCCGAGAACTAGTTTTAATACTAGTTTGGTATTAAAATACTATTTGGTTAAACACTCTCCATTATCACGGGGATTTAGTAAATTATCCTACATGAAAGTTTCAAATTTTAGTTCACTCGAGGAAACTAAATTCTAGAAACTGCAAAATGCCAAATGCTTATTCCTCCATCCTCTCTGCATTCCAGCTCCCAGCAAAATGAAGTCCTGTCCAGTTGTCGGAGCCACACGTTAGCTGTGCCATTTCCTCTCGTTCCCAAGCTTGGAACTTTCTTCTGCCTCTCTTCATCTGCCTAGTTCCTATTCTTCCAGGAAGACTTCCCTGTACACCTTTGCCTCCTGCTGATGAGAGAGGTTCCCTCCCGGGGGTTCCCAAGTCACCCTGTTTTTCCTCAACCAAGAATCTACAGGGTTAGACTGTAATCTTTCCAGAGGCTGAAGTCTGGGCCCACAGTGTTCACTATTGTTTCCCTGTCACTTGCACAGTTTTCAACAGTTTGATTAATGGATTAATGTCTCTCCCATTAACTTGCAATGTAGTGGTCCTTTTGCCAGAGTCTTTCAGCTCTGATCTAAACACTGCCATGGACTGTGGCTTCCACACATACCCACCCGCCTTACCTGCTAGAATTTTGTCAACTTCTTTAATCTGTTTAGACCAATCATTGTTGTTGTCGTCCCCGTACTTCTGTGATCTGCTGTTCTCCCTGCCACTCCCAGCCCTACTTAATATTAAACCCGTGAATTGTTTTATCTCCCAGATGCCTCCAAATTGGAATATTCTTCTTGTTCATGGCTTTTTCTGGAAAGAGGTATAAAGAATTAAGACCAGATTTTGTAGCTGGGTGTGAACTAAGAGATTAATTCATTGATTCACTCCTTGATTTCCAGCCAACTAATTTATTTAATCAGTTCATCCAAATGGCAGGCTTCTAAAGACAGCAGGTATTGGGGAGCTTGGGGTAGAGTAGAAAGAGTGATGGCTTCCCCCAGAGCCTTGAATAGGAAACCACTGGTCCTCATCCATGGCTTTCTCTTCTAGCCACACAAATAGGAAGCCCTGCCCCACCATGTTTTTGTAGCATTAACTCTATGAGAAAATATCCCAATTTTAAACAATTGACTTCCAGATTTACTTCTGCAACACAACCTGCTCATTTAGGCTGCTTGTATAGAAGTAGAATAAAATGGTGTGGGGTGGAATGGAGAGGGATAGGACTGGAGAGCATGGGACAGGGCAGCATAGGAAGTGACTGCAGTCTGCACATCAGCAGTGACCTGTGCAGGGTTCATCAAAGAGCATCAGGACAAGAAGTACGTTTACAGTGAGCATTTTTAGAGAGAGCTAATATTTAAAGCACAGGCTAAATTCTCAGTGTCTACAGCACATTTTCCTTAATGAAAAGTTCCTGATTCATGGAAGATGAATAGGCACTGTAAAAAGCAGTTCTCGTGGGTCAAGGAGTAATTCCTATCTGCAGTCCCTCCACCTGGGAGCACTTGGGAGTAAGAGAGGAAAGAAGGGATGTCCAAGTAAACAGAGCAAAGTTTTAAAGAAAGGAGGCCCACAAGTGTCCCTTCTAGAAGGGTCTCTTGAATGCTGGTCCATTTAGGTCTCTGCCATCACCTCCTCCCTTCTCCTTTGGACCCTCTCTGTCGTTTTCTCCAGGCACCTGGCCTCCTCTGTACAATCTAGAGCTTCCCCATGGACCTCCATCCTGCTCCCACATTCATAGTCCCAGACGCCAGCTGAACCTCTCCGCTTGGGTATCTTATAACACTTTATCTTCCATTCCCATTCCCCAGACCCCCATTCAAAAAGAAGAACTCTTCTCACCCCCTCCTGAATTCCCTGGCTTAGGTAATAGCAGAGCTGGCATCCCTTTGCTCTCTTTGATCCCTGCCTCTTCTGTTCAATCTGTCACACCTTTGAGGGACTCTATCTATCTCCCATGTAGTTTTTAAACCCCATGTGGTTGGCTTCTGAAGCACCAAGCCATGTAACAGCAGGACCTAGCTTGTCCCGTCCCTCAGAGGTCCCTTTCCTCTGGTACATTTAAGGGAAGATGGGGATTTTCAGATCTGCTTCTGAGTCCATCCACCCTGCTGCCGAGTTCGCATCTATTGTCTGACTCCTAACATGGCGCTTGTGTCTACCTGGGACCCCTGCTCACTTTCTGCCTGGATTCGCAGAACTTGCGCCTTCCCTGGAGCCTCCATGCTGGCCCAGAGAAGCTTGATAACCCTCTCATTTCCCACCCCAGGCACACACACTGTTCACCATTTCATTCCCCTGAGCACCAGTCACACGAGCCTGACTTTTACTGAAGATTCTGGAATAAGAGAAGGAGATAACATGGGTCCGCACAGATTGGCAAACCATTTAACATTCTGCTGGTCACCATTTGTCTGAGATGCTTATTCCTGCTTCAGTGAATTTCTAACTCCTTGAAAGCCAACTTGCACACTCCCTTCGGGCCCCTCTCCCCTTCCTCATACAGACCAGAGCGTCTCCTACTGCTCCTCAGAGTTTCAGAATCCCCACGAAACTCATCTCTCTAAGGGCCAGGACAAAATTTAAAACTCCTGTCAATCATATTCACACCTCCTTGAATTTCCACAAGTCCTCAAGAACTCCAGCTCATCCTTCAAAATTCAGCTCAACTATCATCTTCCCTGTAAAATCTCCCCCGGGGGAAGGAACCTCATCAGGGTCATCAGTTCTATTTCCCCCTCAGGATTGTTGCTCACTTCTATCACCCCTGAGCAAATAGTATAGTACAATTTGTTTATGTTTCTGCCTTATTTACAACACACTTGACCCATAAAACACTGTTTCCTCCTTTGATCTCCAGTGTCTTGCACTGTGGTCGCCACAAAATTAATAAATATCTGTTGAATGAAAAAATTAACTTGTAAATGAATCCCCAATATGGAGGAATCTGGAGACAGCAAGAGAGTTGTGATGGACTAATGTGAGTCCCCTGGTCAGACCCCATGAGACCAGAAGATGAGAACAAGGAGAACTTGTCTTGATACATCTCACACCCTTTACCAAATGGGAGACATCAAAGATGAACTGGATTCAGAGTCCAACGTCTAAAGGAGAAGTCTGCTTGGAATGCTACCTAAAACTAGTAGAAGATGGACAAGTAATTCCTAAGCAGCCAGAGTACAAAAAAGCAGTATTTGGGATTCTTAAAAGCACTGAATAAACACCTTTGATTAGTGCTGAAGAGAGCATGAACTGCAGAATAGATTTTTCTCAAAAACAGACGTATTCACAGACAATGCTCTGAATGACCACCAACTGCCACCATGTTGCATTAAGAGCAGCCTCTGCTTTTGGGTGTACCACACACACACACACACACACACACACACACACACACACACACACACAGAGATTCTAAAAGCACCTTCCCAATGGTTTGCCCCATCTGCTCCACAAATTTACAAGTCAGATAGGGTGGTGTGGGCACCACGATTATCAGTACTCAAGAGCTATTGGAAGGCAGGCAGGCAGCCCAGTCGCAGAGAATGAGAAAGAGCGGGCAGGTAAGCTGGGAATGATGACAGCAAGAAGCAATGAATGCTTCCTTACTAGTTTGAAGCCTTCCTGAATCACCACGTCTTCCTTTCTCTAGCATTTTCCGGCTTTGTCAAACCCCCGGCAGTGAAAACATGTTTATGTCGTGAAGCATAAGAGATCCAGGAAGTGCCCAGCACTAGAACGGCCCTGAGTTGATGGCCCCGGTGACTGCCTCACAACAAAATGCACCTCTAAATGGAGCATTTGAATCAAAACTGGCCAACAACAGAACCACCCATCTGTGCACATTTGCAAAAAGAGGCTCGCTGAAGAACGCTGATGGACACTGTTGCCTTGTCGTGGGGGCTTTCACAGCAAGTGGAGCTGATGCCTGGTGTCATCAGCTCTAATCGGAATTTCCAGATCTGAGGTTATTCCACAATGTTCTAAAGCCAGGCAGAGACAGGTGGGTGGTGCCAGGCTTTGAAGTCAGTCTCTAGGCCAGCCAGCCAGGGCTTGTGTGCCAATGGTACGACACTGGGTGATAATCCCATTGGCAAGAGCTCTCAGACTTCTTCCAAATCAGGTGTTAGAATGTTCTGATGATGACAGCATCATCCATTTAGGTCCACTGTAGGAAGCATTACAATGTCTATTATTCACATATAAACTATAGCGATGTTTAAATCAGCAATAATACCTAACATTTACTGAACACTTGCTTTCTACCAGAAATTGTACTAAATGCTGTTCCACGTTCAATCTCAATTCATCCTTGGAGCAACCCCAGGTCATAGCTCCTATTTTATTATTGTCCCCATTTCACAGAATAAAAATCTAAGGATTGAGAGGTTGGGTCACTGTTACCCAAGGTTAGTAAATGGAGGAGGAAGGATTTGAACTCCAGAGCTCACACACTAAACCTCCATGTCATTGGTAAAAGGAGATCGAATCTGGGATTTAAACATTTACAGAAAGGTCCCCAACCAATGTGGTGAACACCTGTATATACAGGGTGAGGCCACAGGTACAGAGCTCCTGCCCACAGGCACTTGGCTGGTTTGGGTACACCATGGCATGCCATACCAGAAAGCCAAAGGACAGTAGCAAGTTGGACTTGGAGTTCAAGCTTGCCATGTGAGCTTAACTAAAATGAAATCCCCTGTGACTTATTGCATTTGGTCCCACATTAAAAGCACAGTTGCTTGCTAAGGGAAATGTCATCCACATGTTTCTGATTCATTTACACTTAACTCATCCCAGTCTTTGTCTGATGAGACTGTCATACAAAATGACTTGTAAAAGCTTTCCAAGAGCCTTTTACCTTAGTCTTTCCTCAAGTTATGCCAAGAGTAAATAGAACTAGATCATCTTAAAATTTTAAACGTAGAAACCAAAATGTCTAAGGAGGCCAGAAATATGACCAAAAAGACATTCTCGGCTCTATAAGGGCCACTTCCCAGGCTGTAAGTGTAAGAGCTCTCAGAAATTTCACCAGGGAGCAAGCCTTTATTGTAGTTCAAAATCAGAAAGGACTTGTCTGAAAACCTCAATTTATAGGCTCAGGTTAGAGTTTTTTTCTCTAAGAAAATATCATGACTACTTCACAGCATATAAGAGTAATGAACAATTGATATTTATGTCAGGATTTTTGTCTTCAAATCCAAAGTACTTTAAATAAATATATATATTTATATATTTTTTATTTCTATATAATATATATTACATACATTATATATGATGTNGAAAATATCATGACTACTTCACAGCATATAAGAGTAATGAACAATTGATATTTATGTCAGGACTTTTGTCTTCAAATCCAAAGTACTTTAAATATATATATTTATATATTTTTTATTTCTATATAATATATATTACATAAATTATATATGATGCATATTATTTTTCCTCAGGAAAATATATATTATATATAAATAATATATATATATTCCTCACATTTTGAGAAAGACAAGGAAGAGGGGTGTGACTACCATGGGAGGATAGGCTAGACAATGAAGAGCATGTGAAGACAAATGTACCACACTTTCTCATGACTGTCAGCTTCGAACACTCCCAATCCCCGCAGGAACACAATTTCATGTTCATTGCTTTATTTGCTGTATTCAGGGAACCCAGGTTGCTCCTCGGGACATTAGCCCATCCAGGATAACAGAAGAAACAGTGCCTGAGAAAGCCATCATAATGCCAGAAGGCTAAAGCAACTTAAAACCTGGGGGCTTCATGGCTGCAGAAATCCACTGAGGTTCTCTCTATGGATGACTACAGTGAAAACATCTTTAACATGGCCTTCAGTGTGGAAAAACCATTCTGTGTATTTCCATCACAAAAGGGGCTCTCCAGAGTTGAAGGCTTCCTGAGAGGGTTGGATTTTTTTTTTTATTTTTTTTTTTTTACTTGGGTGGTGAGTATGGCAGGAAGAGGGGCCTCTGGTGGTTGTGTGGGGGTGGGGAGGATCAGGACAGTCTTCCAAGCACATAATGCACCGTTAAAACAATGCTAGCCACAGAGAGGGAGAGAGCAAGGTGCTATCAGGAATACTAATGCATTGTTGATTTGCATGTTTATTTGGTTGTTTTCCCCCTGAAAATTAAAAAGACATGAAATTATAGCTCATTAAAATCTTTAAATGCAAAAATATAGCCAAACCACCTCTTATTACAGGCACCTCTGAGAAAGAACTCTCCCACCACATTCACCCACTATGTTCACCTTTCTTTGAAACTGGCTGGTATTTGGACGTTAAAAATGGTTCCCAGCTGATTGTCTAGCACAAACTCCTCTCTGTCTGGCCTACTTCCCTTTAGAATTATTATATAATGAAAACAGACTGATGCTAAGACCAAAAAGTCAGTGGCCCCCTGAACAACGAAATAAAAATAGTAAGGAAAAGTCCAGACTGATGCTTTGCTCCATCCTATAAACAAAATTCCTGAGGCTCTTTTTCCTTCAGAATTCTGAAGTTTTAAAAATACAATTTCTCTTTCAAAAAAACTATTTAAGAACGTCAGGGGAAACTTTTAGTGCTCTAAATGGGAAATCCAGTTCCATGTGGCAAACTCCTTGGGTTTATTTCCATATGAGATGACCATTGAGAGAGAAAGTGCAGCCTGTAGCCGGATTGATATAAGACATTGGGCAAATTACTTTATGTCTTGCCTAGTTATCTATGGCTGCATAAGAAATTCTCACAAACTTAGCAGATTAAAACACATATTTATTATCTCACAGTTTCTATAGGTCAGGAATCTGGACCAGCTTAACTGGATCTTCTGCTTGGGATCTCTCACAAGGCTGCAATCATCAGCTAGGGCTAGAGTTTCATCCGAAGGTTCATTTGGGGAAGTGTTTTCTTCCAAGCTCAGGTTGTTGGCAAAATTGTGGTTTTTCAATGGCTTTTAGACTGAGAATCTCAGTTCCTAAGCAGCCACTGGCAAGTTAAAGTCCATAGACTTTCTGGGGCATCTGGGTGGCTCAGTTGGTTGAGCGTCTGACTCTTGGTTTCAGCTCAGGTCACAGTCTTGAGGTTGTGGGATCAAGCCCTGCATCCGGCTCCATGCTCAGCACAGAGTCTGCTTGAGATTCTCTTTCTCTCTCCCCTTCTGTCCCTATTCCCCATGCACTTTCTTTATCTCTCTCTAAAATAAATAAATCTTAAAAAAAAAACCTATAGACTTTGTGCTTGCAGGGATACTATTCAGATTACAATGATCTGAAGTCTCTAAAATGTCTTTCTGTGTGGAAAAATAGTTGTATTCCTTGATACATGCACCTCCTCTATATGGCAACTTGCCTCACCAAAGCCAGCAAAAAGGAGAGTACCTGGTAGCAGGACAGAAGTCACTATCTTATGTAGTCTGATCACAGAAGTAACATCTCATCACCTTTGCCATATTCTGTTGATTAGAAGCATATCACTAGACCTCCCACACTCAGGAAGAGGGATCACACAGGGCATAAATATCAGGAAGCAGAGATCACTGAGGGATGTCTTAGAATCTGTACATCACATCTCTGTACTTCAGTTTTCTTATCTATAAAATAGGAATGATAATGACCCCTACTTTATCAGATTATTGAAAGAATTAAATGTGTTTATTCATATAAAGAGCTTCAAAGAGTGCCTGACATATAGTAAATGTTAAATACTAGCTATCATTGTCATTGGTTTAAATATTTTTTATTTTATGATTTTATCATTATGTGCTATAAGTCATGCTCTTTTAGCTTCCTATTGGTTTTCTGCACACATCAGAATAAACAGAGTAGGGAAGGTAGCAAGGCATGGAAGACCAAGCTGACTAGAAGAAATCCACCCAAACTGGAATCCAGTTGCCTCCACCCCATTGCCAACCTAACAATACTGTAACGTCAATTAAAATGAAAAAGAAAAAACCAGCCTTTCTGGTTAAGATAGGAGAGGTCATTAAAGCCACATAGCTTAAATCCGATCCCCTATCTACTCTCTCAAAAGCCATCCTATTTATTATATCTATCCTTTAGCAAACACTATCAACTTTCTATTTTTCAACATTATTCTGATCATAAGTTTATTGAAAAGAACCAGAATTACATGACCTATGGATGCCAACACTGCCTTTATCTACAGTGCCTGTAGGAGATCTGATTTGCTGCTCCAGCCTCTTCATGGGGAAAGAATGGTGAGTGTGGCACCAGTGTGCCTCATTTTAAGAAGATCTACTACACAGAAATCCAGGCTTTAAATCTGAGAGACCAAGAATGTTTGCAGATGAAATAAACACCTATTTATTTCCCTTAGCAAAAGGATTCACCTTCAGCTTCCTTCAAAGGGAACACTCCTTTAACCATTTATGTATTTAGAGAGCAGATCAGCGACTTGAGGGAAGAAGTCAAAGAGTTAGGAGCTCACATAAGTAAGGATTCGCTATTAAAGAATCTCTAAAGTCATAATATCAAAGGGAGTCTTCTTTTGTACACAGATTGAGAAATTTGTCCTGCTTTGTTTCCCTGCACAGACCATGAGACCCTGGAGGAAAACAAACCACGTCCCAGACATTTTTGAAATGTTGGCATTTTGTATAACACCAGATACAATGCAGGCCTTCCATGTGTTTGTAGAGTGACTAAATGATTGAAAGCCTAACTGACTGATTGCCAGACCAACTTATTGACTGACTACTGAGTGACATTGTCTGAAAAGTCAAAGGTGTTAGTCTTATATACTGTCACTGTTTTCAAAATATAGACATATTCAGCAACTGATCAATAAACACAGGTTTCAACAAAGTGCTACTGGAACAATGGTTATCTATATGCAATGAACCTTAAGCCAAACCTTACACCTTATACAAATGTTAACTGAAATCATGTCATAGACACAAAGATAAGACATAAAACTAGAAAACGATTCAAAGAAAACATGAGAGAAAATCTTCATGACCTGGGGTTAGTGGAAGAATTCTTAGACATGACAACAAAAGCATAATCTATAAAACAAAGAAAACAGATAAATGGGACTTCACTGAAATTAAAAACTTTTGTTCACTGAAAGTCACTCTTAAAAGAAGTAAAAGAGAAGTGACAAACTGGGAGGAAATATTCACAAAACATATCTGATAAAGGACTTGTATTCAGAACATGTAAAGAACTCTCAAATTCAACAATATGAAAATAAACAAACCAATTAAAAAATGGACAACAGATTTGAGCAGACACTTCACCAAAGATAAAAGGACAAGAAACAATGTTCCACATTATCAGGCATTAGGAAAACACAAACTAAAACCATGATGATATACCACTACACACCTACTCGAATGGCTAAAATAAAAAATACTGACAATAGCAAGTGCTCATCAGGATACAGAGCAATTAAAACACTCACACATTGCTGGTAAGAATGCAAAGTGGTACAGCCACTCTGGAAAAAAGTCAGGCAGCTTTTCATAAGGCTAAATGTATACTTACTCAAATGTATACGACTCAACAATCCCACTCCTATTTACCCTAGAGAAATGAAGACTCATGTTCACATAACAACCTGCACACAAATGCTTATAGCAGCTCATTCATAATTGTCCCAAACTGGAAACAACTCAAGCATCCTTCAACAGAGGAATAGTTAAACAAACTGCAGTACATCCAGCCAACGGAATATTCCCCGCCAATTTAAAAAACAAAACAAAATCTAAAAACACATGCAACAACTTGGATGAATCTCAAAGGCATTATACTGTGTGAAAGAATCCAGTATCAAAAGGTTGTATATTATATGCAACCATGTATGACATTCATGAAGAGAAAAAGCCATGGTGATGAACAGCTTAGTGGTTGCGAGGTGATGGGGTTGGAACCTGAGGGAGTTTTTTGGTATGATGGAATTGTTCTGTAATTAATTGTGGTAGTGGTAACACAAGGCTATTCACATATTAAAATTGGTATAGAACTGTATACCAAAGGGGGAGAAACCCCATTTTACTGTATGATAATTTTTAGATTAAAAAATTAAATAATGAAGATGGATTTATCTGGTTATACACAAATAAACTCATGGCCTGAGCTACCTCAGGACAGCTTCCTGTATAATGAAAGGTTTCTGGTTTGAAAGAACATGAGAGTGGCAGCCCCTGATATAACCTCTCCCGGATTCACTAAACTACACCTGAAAACAGAGAAAAAGTATAAAACTCCCCAGCTTACACAGGGAAGGAACTACCGGCATCCATGTCAGATTCTGAAAGGATTTTCCACATGATCAAGGGAACTTGGTTAGTCAATGAAATTAAGGACCCTTCTGTGCTAAGGACATCTCAAGATAGGTGGAAAGATCTTTCTTCCCAACCACATTATCTCCTGGTTATATCTTGGCAAACAGGAAAACTAGATATCGATTTCTTTGCTCTTTTGTGAGCTACTCCACAGCCAGAATGCTATTCCCATCTTATTGCCGGTCAGACACAGCATCTCTCAAAAAATAACTACTTAGCAGCCAGCACTGGGACATGTTATCAGGTGCATGTTATCAGGACAGAGCCAGCTATGTACACAAAGGCAGAAGCAGGAAGAATCTAGAAATTCAACTTGAGGATTACGGTGTTCCTGGACTCCAAGATAGGAGATCTGAGAGGTGGATATGACCAATATCTCCCTGATGGATAATGAAGCAATGGTTGAAGCCACCTGGTTTATATCCTTGGCTCCACCACTTACTAGCTGTGTGACCTGGGATAAGTCATTTTCCCTTTCTGTGCTTCATATGTATTAAGAGAATAATAGTGTTTATCTCATGGTGAGGATTAATAGATTATTTATTAAAGCTTATAGCAGTGAATTTTCTTCACCCCACCCCATGGTACATATTTTTTCCTATCTACTCACAGTTAACTCAGAAGTGATTAATTTACAGAACTGTATGAATAATAATCCCTTACATTTATATGGTACAGTGTTATACCAAAACACCTCAAAAATAAAATTGCTGAAAATCACTAAGAGGAGAAAAATCTTAAAAGTAGCCAAAAAAACCCACAATAAACAAAAACAGTTTGAGCAGAGGAAGAGAAATAAGAACTATACCATGCTTCTTGTCAGAAACAATGGATCTCAGAACACTACATCAAAAACTAATGATGGGGCGCCTGGGTGGTTCAGTGGGTTAAAGCCTCTGCTTTCGGCTCAGGTCATGATCTCAGGGTCCTGGGATCGAGGCCCGCATTGGGCTCCCTGCTCAGCGGGGAGCCTGCTTCCCCCTCTCTCTCTCTGCCTGCCTCTCTGCCTCCTTGTGATCTCTCTCCCTCTGTGAAATAAATAAAATCTTTAAAAAAAAAAAACAAAAACAAAAACTAATGATGTATGGTATGGTGACTAACATAACATCACCAAATAAGTAAATAAATGAATAATAAAATGTAATATTACCAAAAAAAGAAGAAAATAAACTATGTAGGGCAGAATACAATAGAACATCTTTAAAGTGATGGAGAAAAAGAATTCCTGTCAACCTTGAATTCTATAATCAGCAAAAATATCTTTCAAAAATGAATGTGAGGGCGCCTGGGTGGCTCAGTGGGTTGAGGCCTCTGCTTTCGGCTCAGGTCATGATCTCAGCGTCCTGGGATCGAGGCCCGCATCGGGCTCTCTGCTCAGCGGGGAGCCTGCTTCCTCCTCTCCCTGTCTCTCTGCCTNGCCTCTCTGCCTACTTGTGATCTCTCTCTCTGTGTCAAATAAATAAAATCTTTAAAAAAAAAAAAAAATGAATGTGAAACAGACTTTTTCAGGCCAACAAAACTGGTAAAATGTATTGCCAGGTTGGTAATGTCCAATGAAATTCCTTTAATAAGAAATGCTTTTGGGGCACCTGGGTGGCTCAGTGGCTCTGCCTTAGACTCAGGTCATGATCTCAGGGTCCTGGGATCGAGCCCCACATCGGGCTTCCTGCTCAGTGGGGAGCCTGCTTCCTCCTCTCTCCCTGCCTGCCTCTCTGCCTACTTGTAATCTCTCTCTGTCAAATAAATAAATAAATAATCTTAAAAAAGAAAGAAAGAAAAGAAACGTTCTTCAGGCAGAAAGAAAATGACACAAATGGAAATTTGGATCTACAAAAGAATGTTAGAACAGCAAATATGTGGCTAAATATAAAAGATATTTTTCTAAATTTTAATGTCTTTAAAAGATAATAAACTGTTTAAAGCAAAATAACAACTTATTCTGAAGTTTAAAATAGAATTAAAGTGGGGCGCCTGGGTGGCTCAGTCGGTTAAGCATCTGCCTTCGGCTCAGGTCATGATCTCAGGGTCCTGGAATGGAGCCCCACATTGGGCTCCCTGCTCACTGGGGAGCCTTCTTCTCCCTTTCCCACTGCCTGCCACTCCCCCTGCTTGTGCTCTCTCTCTTTCAGACACATAAATAAAATCTTAAAAAAAATAAAACAGGGGCGCCTGGGTGGCTCAGTGGGTTAAAGCCTCCGCTTTCGGCTCAGGTCATGATCTCAGCGTCCTGGGATCGAGGCCCGCATCGGGCTCTCTGCTCAGCGGGGAGCCTGCTTCCTCCTCTCCCTGCCTCTCTGCCTGCCTCTCTGGCTGCTTGTAATCTCTCTCTCTGTGTCAAATAAATAAAATCTTAAAAAAGATAAATAAATAAAACAGAATTAAAGTATATGACACTAATAGCACCAAAAACAACAACAAACAGGAAAGAGGAAATGGAAGTCTACAGTTGTAGGGACTTCACACACACTACATGTGAAGTGGTATAATGTTATTTGCAGATAGATTGTGGTAAGTTCAAGATTTATATTGTAAACCCTAGAACAACCACTACAAATATAAAATGAAAAGATAAAGTCGGTATGTCAATCATCAAGATAAAATAATAAAAAGCATCCAATTAATCTAAAGGCAGGAAAAAAGAAACAAATAGGAAAAATAAAAAACAGTAGCAAGATGGTAGCTTTGATTCTATCAATTATTAAATATACATGATCTATAGACACTTCTATTAAAAAGCAGAGTTTGTCAGATTAAAAAAAAAAGGAAGACTCGGCTTTATGCTGCCTAAAGAAACCAATTTTTAATAAAAAGACACAAATGTTAAAAGTATGAGTAGAAAATATATATCAAGCTAATATTAATCAATTGAAGTGGCTATATTAATATAAGCAAAGCCGACTTCAGAACAAGGAATAGTAGCAGAGAGAGAGGGACATTTCATGACATGGTCATGAAAGGGTCAAAACACCAAGCTCACATAGCAATCCTAAATGTGTACCACCTACTAACAGAGCTTCAAAATACATGAAGCAAAAAGAATTGGAATGAAAGAAGAAATAGACAATTACACAGAAAAGAAAGAAATCCACAATTACAGCTCATGGTCCATACTCAGCACGTGGGTGCTATTACTATCATTATCACTAATATTCATCACCCACATTTCTAAAACATAAAATTCAAGGTAGGGATGCCTATCATCCCACTATTATCTAACAATATTCTGAAATTTCTATCAAAATATTATAGGAAAAAAACAAAAGTAGAATGTTTTAACTATTGATGTGACTGTGTGCTTAGAAACTAAAGAACAAAACAAAACTTACAAGTGTTAGAATAATAGGGTTCAATGAGGGAGACTATTTGAAAACAATTGTTTCAACAACTGTCATGTATATTATCAACAATCAATTACAAAATGTAATAAAAAGAAAATCCTATTCATAAAAACAACCAAAGAATATTGAATTCCCAGGGGAAATCTTAGAGCCCTCTATAATAAAAATAAAAATCTTTACTGAGATACATTTTGCTTGGTTTTAAGTGACAAATGACAATTAACTGCAGTGATGAAACTTCATCTATCCCTACAAAGCTGGATCAAGTCTGGACCCTGAGTCCTTGTAAGATCATGGAGGGGCACCTGGGTGCCTCAGCCGGTTAAGCCTTGCCTTCTGCTTAGGTCATGATCCCGGGGTTCTGAGATCATCAGGCTCCCTGCTCAGCCAGGAGTCTGCTTCTCCCTCTCTCTCTGCACCTTCCTGCTGCTCGTTCTTGCTTGCACTCTCTCACTCTCTCAAATAAATAATAAATAAAAAATCTTTAAATAATAAAATTGACAAAGCAAGAAACAACAAATGTTGGAGAGAATGTGGAGACCTCCTATACTGTTGGAGGTAATGCAAGTTGGAGCAGCCACTTTGGAAAACAGTGTGGAGATGCCTCAAAAGATTAAAAATATAGCTACCCTATGACCCGGCAATTGCATTACTGGGTATTTACCCCAAAGATACAGATGTAGTTAAAATAAGAGCCATACGTACCCCAGTGTTCATAGCAGCAATGTCCACAAGAGCCAAACTGTGGAGAGAGCTGGGAAGCCCTTCAACAGACAAATGGATAAAGAAGATGTGGTCCATATATACAATGGAGTATTATGCAGCCATCAGAAAGGATGAATACCCAACTGTTGTATCAACATGGAGGAGATTATGCTGAGGGAAATGAGTCAAACAGAGAAAGTCAATTATCATATGGTTTCGCTTACTTGTGGAACAAAAGGAATAACATGGAGGACATTAGGAGAAGGAAAGGAAAAGTGAAGGGAAGAGGGGATTCGGAGGGAGAGATGAACCATGAGAGACTGTGGACTCTGAGAAACAAACCGAGGATTTTACTATTTTTTTTAACATTTTAATTTAATTGTATCTTTTTCAGTGTTCTAAGGTTCATTGTTTATGCACCACACCCAGTGCTGCATGCAATACGTGCCCTCCTTAAGACCCACTACCAGGCTCACCCATCTCCCTACCCCCCTCCAATCCACAGTCCTCAGTTTCTCAGAATCCATAGTCTCCCATCTTTCATCTCCCCCTCCAATTTACCGCAATTCACTTTTCCTTTCCTTCTCCTATGTCCTCCACATTATTCCTTATGTTCCACAAGTAAGTGAAACCATATGATAATTGACCTTCTCTGCTTAACTCATTTCACTCAGCATAATCTCCTCCAGTCCTGTCCATGTTGATACAAAAGTTGGGTATTCATCCTTTCTGATGGCTGCATAATACTCCATTGTATATATGGACCATATCTTTTCTATCCATTCGTCTGTTGAAGGGCATCTCGACTCTTTCCACAGTTTGGCAATTATAGACATTGCTGCTATGAACTCAACTCAAAATGGATGAAAGACCTCAACGTGAGGCAGGATTCCATCAAAATCCTAGAGGAGAACATAGGCAGTAACCTCTTTGACATGAGCCACAGCAACTTCTTTCAAAACACATTTCCAAAGGCAATGGAAACAAAAGTGAAAATGAACTTTTGGGACTTCATCAAGATAAAAAAGTTTCTGCACAGCAAAGGAAACAGTCAATAAAACAAAGAGGCAACCCATGGAATGGGAGAAGATATTCACAAATGACACTACAGACAAAGGGCTGATATCCAAGATCTATAAAGAACCTCAAACTCAACATCCAAAAAACTGAGGATTTTAGAGGGGAGGGGGGTGGAGAGATGGGTGAGCCTAATGATGGGTATTAAGGAGGGCACATATTGCATAGAGCACTGGGCATTATATGTAAACAATGAATCTTGGAATGCTACATCAAAAACTAATGATGTATGGTGACTAACAATAAAAAAATTAAAAAATAAAATAAAATTATGGATTCTCATAACTCCCTCATCTCCCTCCCTGCATGAAGTTTCTCCAGAATGCGCTCCTAGGATTCAAAGAGAGATACAAAAGAAGAACCCATTCATCTGTGCATCCAGTACCCAGAAGTTCCTGACACAGAGTGAGTATCGAAATAACACTGATGGATGGAATGAATGAAATAATTATTTATGCCCCAACTATGCCCATCTCTCCTAGAACTGGCCTGGGTTGAAAGCAAATGTTGTAGATCTTTGGGCCCAGAAAAAGCTCCTCAGAACTGACTCATTCTGTCATACCCATGATACAAGAGCACTTCTAGGGTCAATCCAGTCCCTCCTGACAAGAAATGAATGGAAATAAAGCCTTTTATTTTTCTTATTGCATAGAAATTCATATATTACAATGAGGCCTTATCTTCTGAAGCTGAAAGAAAGGTCCTGTACTTTATCAGTGGATTCATGGATTTTCATTGGCATGACTTTGAGGTTGCTGTTGCCCAAGCTCAATTAGGATATTTTATATTTGACACAAAAAATATCCTAAAATATAGGAATCGTGCTTTTGATGTACTCTTAAAAGATCCTGGGGCGCCTGGGTGGCTCAGTCTGTTAAGCGTCTGCCCTCAGCTCAGGTCGTGATCCTAAGGTCCTAGGATCAAGCCCCGCATTGGGCTCCCTGCTCAGCGGGGAGCCTGCTTCTCCCTCTCCTGCTCCCCTTGCTGGAGTTCCCTCTGTCGCTGTGTCTCTCTGTCAAATGAATAAATAAAATTAAAAAAAAAAAGATCCTGAAACATTTTCATTTTGGGGAACAGGGAAGAGGGTGTTTCAACAACTTTCACCAGTTTTTCAGCCCAATATTTATGGAGGATTTATTTTTCTTATTAGATGTTGGGAATACAGCAAGAAATGTTCCTACTCTCTTAGGGCTTCCATTCAAGTACAGGTGACTAGACAATCCTCAAGCAACTAAATAAATGAACCAAATATTTACAGAGAGTGATACCCACTGTGTGGAAACTAATAGGGTCATGAAATCTAGCTGGAGATTTAATTTAGCAACATGCTTTCTTCCCTGACTGATCTTCAAGTTTGTGCCTATAATTAGTGCTTCCCACCCCACCCCCACCCCTGGCATTGCCTTTGTTTTCTAATTTCTGGGGAAGTTATTAAAAATTTTTACAAAGGGACCCCACACTTGCAGCCAACTCAGACTATCATTTGTCTTCTTTGTGGGTGCTATCCAATGGCTCACGAAACTTCTAGAGGGATTCTGGAGCAGTCTGCCACTTCTGTTTCAAGATACAGGCAGTCTTTCAATCAATGGGAGTACAGAGGCTTTTTTTAAGATTTTATTTATTTATTTATTTCACAGAGAGAGAGAGAGATCACAAGTAGTCTGAGAGGCAGGCAGAGAGAGAGGAGGAAGCAGGCTCCCAGCTGAGCAGGGAGCACGATGTGGGCCTCGATCCCAGGACCCTGAGATCATGACCTGAGCTGCAGGCAGTGGCTTTAACCCACTGAGCCACCCAGGCACCCAGGAGTACAGAGGCTTTAAAATTAGGAAACCATAAAGATACAAACGTAGTGATCCTCACGGGCACATGCGCCCAAATGTTTATAGCAGCAAAGTCCACAATAGCCAAACTATGGAAAGAACCTAGATGTCCATCAACAGATGAATGGATAAAGAAGATGTGGTATATATATACAATGGAATACTATGCAGCTATCAAAAGAAACGAAATCTTGCTGTTTGCAACAAAGTGGATGGAACTAGAGGATATTATGCTGAGCAAAATAAGTCAATCAGAGAAAGACAATTATCATATGATCTCTCTGATATGAGGAACTTGAGGGCCAGGGTGGGGGGGTCGTGGGGGTAGGGAGGGAAAAATAATGAAACAAGATGGGATGGGGAAGGAGACAAACCATAAGAGACTCCTCATCTCACAAAACAAACTGAGGGTTACTAGGGGGTGGGAGGGTAGGGAGAGGGTAGATGGGTTATGGACATTAGTAACGGTTTGTGCTATGGTGAGTGCTGTAAAAGGTGTAAGCCTGATGATTCACAGACCTGTACCCCTGGGGCAAATAATAATAATAAAATTTTTTAAAATAAAATAAAATAAAATAAAATAAAATTAGGAAACCAAGGAAGAATGCTTTCAGCCCACCTGGTACATTGCTCTTCACTTAATCACAGTGCTGAGAGGTGCTCAGTTGGCCAGGCAGAAGCAGTTTTAGCCTTCTAGCTCCAAGATTGGAAATTTCCTTTGCAAAAATCCACCAAGATTCCATATTTCCCTGAGATTTCAGATCTCTTTCTTATTACCACCATATACCACTATTGATTCTATCTAAAGGGAATTATTTTTAATAAAGTTTTCTTCTAAACCACAGGAGAAGATGCTATCTTATTTAACCAAATGGTGTTGATTAAAAGGTTGAAATGAATGCTAAGTGAGCTGCTTTGTTTACTGTTGAAAGCAATTATTTCTTCAGCCCCAGTGTTCCATCTCCATAAATTAATGCTCTTTTCCCTATGCTTCATTGACGGGTGGTGAATTATGCAAATATTTTTCCTGCAAGAAATTAGACAAAGTAGTCTCACCACTTCTTAAAACAAGACGTTATAAGTAATGGCAAGTTACAGTTAGATTTAAAATATTGTCCTCAATCTAGGTCACCTAAGTTCAAGTGTTTTAACCTTTAATCAACTCTATGAAATCAAATTATATTTGTAAGCACATGACTTTTTTAGAGAAATGAAGCCATTTTAGCATTTCCTTTAATAAGAAAGTGATTTTAAGCCATCCTAGAAATACATGATTTCAATAGTCATCTTCCTTTCTACCACCAGTTCTCCTGCCTCCAAGAGAGTCATCTCAACCTGACATCATAAATGAAAGTAAGCATAAATTTGATTCATTAATTCATATAGTCAGCCTGTTTCCCAGTTGGGATGTGTGTATATTAACAGCTTAAAAGTCAGGTCTCAGCATTGTGCAGCTAGCTATTTAAAAAAGAAAAAAAAAATCAATGAAAGCCAAATGACTCAAAGTAGCTCACCATTAAGTCAAAAATTTGCTTGTGCCCTTTTCCCTCACAAAAGGAGCATTTTAAAATGCAAATTGGTCAATACTCTAATTGCTCCAAAAGCATTTCTGATTAGCAATCTTAATAATGTGCCAGCACCTTTTCATCCCAATTCCCAGGATTTTGCATTACGTGTCAGCATAACTCGAGAGAAAGACCCAAGTAGGTCCCCACAAGCTGACGGCAACCTTAGATTGTAAGCAGAATGCTTCTCAGCCCCAAGCCATCCTGGCTCTCTTGACCTCTGTCTACCCAGAGTAGGAAACCCGCTCCGCAGTGCTTGGCAGTGAGGGAATGAAGTGCATCGATTGCTCGTGATTATTAGCTGGAGTGGAATGAGCCTCCTCCTTATTATGCAGATTAGCGGAGCTCCCTGTCCCAGCATATTGTGCAGATGCGGGCCAGCAGCTGCTCCTACAGATGGCAAGTACACAACTCCATTAGGATGGATCTATTGTCTGCTCCTGGCTTGCGGAGGAGCCGGGGCGGACTCGGCACCGAGGAGTGGTTACACTGTGAGACGTAAAGGCACACACACACTCTTAAAAATCTGCACCCAGGAGACTCTTTACACAGCAGGGCCGACAGCACTCAAATTAGAAATCTACCCTAAATAAGGACTTTCGTATGTCACAATTAAGCTTGTGTATTTTCTAAAGCAGATTAACCATTAAAATTGAGTAGCATAATTCAAATTTTGCAATGCAACGCTATTAAATATTCAGATTAAAAACAAATCCTAAGAGATTCATTCAGAAATTTGCATGACGTTCAGCTCTTCTGGGACCTTCTGTTTTGTTAGTTCCCTTTTAAAGAACCTTTTAAAGAGGCAAGTTTATTTTTCACAATAACAAAATGCGATAAAAGAACCGAGCTTCCCCTATTACAATGTTTGCCTTAGTAGTTTGTCCTTTTAGAGTTATTGTTTATTCTAAAGAGCATTAAAGCAGTTTGTTCATTGTTAGTCTAGAGTGAAAGTTCATTTACGAATAAATGTTATTGAAGTCACTAGCAACTAAATAACACGATCTTTCTGCTACATAATTTTGGATATGGTGTAAAATAATTTGATTACAAAGTGAAGCAATTATGCTGGATAAAGGATTAGCTTTGGTTCTTGTTTTTAGTTTTATCTGATGTTTGCCTGAATCTTCTTCTAAAGTTTAACCTGAAAAAAGATCCCTTGTCAAGAGAAAAGGTAAGAAGCTAGAGCTTTCTGAAGAATGGGAAGGAACTGCCAAAATGTTACAAGAAGTATAATTTAAAGATCTTATCAAAATAAACATATTCTGCTAAGTACGGTCTTTAAGAGTTTAAAAGATTCAAGTTTAGAGGTGATTACACAATAAAAAGAAAAATGGGGACCCACTCGCTTACTCAGTTTAATCAGTGTAGGCAATCAAATAAAATAATTTAAATGCATAGCAAAGATATCTTTATAGACCCAGAGTTGAAACAGCAAGAAGGAGAAAAAAATGTAAATTCATTTTTCCAGAGCCATGGTTTCCAAACTTTCTTACCATTTCCCATGCAAAGAGATCATCACAACCCAGTACATATGTGCATATCTAGGTATGATAAGTTAAAAACTTACCCTTACTACCTGTGACACATTCTGATGTTTTCTCTTTTATTCAATTCATATTCTCTAATGCTGGTTATGACATTAAATGCATGTTATGGTCATTATTATGACCTGCAATTTGAAAAGTACTATTCCAGGATGTAGCCAAGCAAGTAATATTAGAAAGGAAGAAGAAAAGGGGGGGTGAGAGAGAAAGAGAAAAAGGAAGAAACGAAGGAAGGAAGGGAGGGAGGAAGGAAAGATAAAGAAAGAAAGAAAGAAAGAAAGAAAGGAAGAAAGAAAGAAAGAAAGAAAGAAATTGTGTGAAAATCAACATCAGCACTAAATATGAGAAATCCCCTACTCCAAATTGCTAGACTCAGACAGATCGAACAATTTGCAGGGAGGCAGAGTCAGAGAAAAGCTGCCTTCTCTCTCCAGAATGAATCAAGAGTTAATGGTCAATGGCTGAAAGAAGCACCAGAACCAAATCGAATAGGTTTCAAGACATTTGGGGGGGGGGGATATGGCTGTACAACTCATGCTGGTTGTAAGATGAAATATAACCCAAACCGGATGTACCCTGGGAGGTAACGTGTCAAATAGCACATACTAAAGAGGAAAAATAAAGCTGGTGAGAATTAGAAAAGTAGAACCTCGGTACTCCAGGCTGAAAATAGATCCCTCTTCCATCCAAGTCTTTGTAGAAAGACAACCCAAACACCCAAGATCTACCAAATCACAAAGCCCCTCAACATCCAACCATCCTTACTGCAAGGATGCAGGAGGGATAGGCTCTGTGAGCGCATTACTGAGGAATTCAGCAACATAGGGGAAGCACATGATTACAAAACAATAAATTTAAAACAGATTGAAATGATGATTGAGCAAAGTGAATGTCTTGTCGATGCATAAAATTTGAACATGAAGTTCAAATTGTCCTATGAATTCATTTTGGTTCAATATACATTTTGTAACGGAAGTCTCCTGAGTCCAGGAATATGGTCCATCCTACTTACTACTGTATCCCCAGCATACTCTACAGGGTCTTACACAGAGTAGCCACTCAGCAAAGAGCTGATGAGTGACTGTGTCAGTGTATCTAATACTGTACATGAATAACCGACTTGTTACATAAATAGTTACATCATAGTACAATGAATACAAAGATTCAACTATATACCGGACAGAGTCAGCAGAGAAAGATTTCTTGGGGAGGCGGGAGCCACAGAACACTTTGAGGTGATTTTTGAAAGGTCATCAAGAGAAGGATGGACATACCTACAAAAAAGCAACCTAATGTGCCCAGTCACAGACATGTGAAATATCGTGACAACTGAAAGCTGTGCCTCATGGCTAGAAAATTAAGGGTCCTGTGGCTGGTGAGACTGGGGGTGAGCACAGGGGCTAGAAACCAGGCTGGAGAAGGAAGCCAGAGCCAGGTCAGAACAGGCCTTGACAGCATGCGACAGACGAGAGTGAACTTTAAGAAACCTGTTTTAAGCAGAAAGGGACACAGGTTTGATCAAAATTTTCTGGATTATATAAACAAAGTCCACTTAATTATATATTTCAAACTCTTAAAATATATTTGTGGTCCTTTCTGGCAACCAACCCTGGGGGTCAGCCCTCTCCTGTCTCTTGTGAGGTCTTTTGTAGGACATCAGGAAATGGAAGAGCACTTTGGTCTTTCCTCTGGACAAATTTGGTCATTTATTTCTGGATCTTGAATTCCAGACCAAGTATAGTACTCCTTTGCTTACCAGATATTACAAGTGTTGCCTGACTTCCCTTCCCTTCAAACTAAGTCTGCTTGAATGCAGGCCATTGACGGATCACATTTTGACCATTGATTAAGGCAGGTTAAAGTTTCCTCCCAGTTTCAGGAATTCACGAGTGAACTTTAACTTTAGAACAATTGCTACTGATTTCCTCATCATAGATTTTATTGTTAACTTTAAATTTTCCATGGTACCTCCGCTCAAACTTTTGTGACACCCAGAACCTTCTCATTCTCCAGCTGCATTTGTCAAAAATACTCCCCCCACCATGACATTTAGTCACATTCATTCTCATTTTATGGTTGGATATGAACACATTAATATCCCCCATGGATTGCAACCCTTGAGGGCAGGAACAAGAGTGATTTATCCTTAATCTCGCTCACATCCAAAGTAGTACGTAAGATAGAAATGAAAATAAATGAAATAGCATATGTGAAATCCCTATGTATAATGCAAATACTGTGAAAGTGACAGTTCTTATTAGATGATTTTACACATGTGCACAAGCATGCACACAGAGCAAAAAAAAAAAAATTCATTATTTTTCCCATGGACTTGTCTATCTATCTGTAGACTCTGCTGAGGACCTCTTCTCCCTAATCCCTTGATCATTCTCCTCCCAACAATCTTTTGGTTTTTTTACCCCACCATCCACATCCCAGGCTCTTGGCCAACAGTCTGCCCATTCACAGGAGAAGCCCTTGCCAAATACAGCCTACATATGTGTGGCTGGCTTATGGATTGTGAGTGTAATTAATCAACACACTGAAAATCGGAAGTCACATAAAAATTCAGTTTGGGATTGCTGTTGAAATGTGGTAACAACATGCTGGAGCCGAGTTGTGTCTTCCCCTTGGATTGAAGTAGAGCCTCTCCAGCCTGGCAATCCCCACATCTCCCTATCATCTCCTTGATCCTCAGCCAAGGGTTAGTTGCCACTTACCAATATGTTTATGCTGTTGTTTTCCATACTCTGCGGTACATTTCTTTGATTCTACATTTCTACCAAGAGTGGGAAAAGAAAAACAGATTGAGAAAGCTGCATGAATTTTATGACAAAACTGCTGCCCTCATTTATGTTACTTACGTGGCCACTGGGACATTTGATTTTTAGACCCCCAGTACAGAGTATCTGTTTCTGTGAGAGTTCGATCAAGGAAGCAGGACCACTGTGAGTGACATGGAATAGGGGATTTATTATGCAGTTGAAGGAGCTAGGAAAGAAGTTTACACAAATCTGGCAGTGGTCCTAAAACCAACTGCTGTAGTCTGCAGGGCCAGGAATTGGGAAGAAAAGCTGCATGTGAAGCAGAAAAGGGGAAAACAAAACAAAACAAAAAAGTGAAAAAAAAAACCTTGGAACCTCCATGTCTCTTCACCTCCAACCTCAACGAAGCCAGAGAACTGAAAAAGAGGCTGATGTCCTTCACAGGTGCCTGGCCCAGGACTCAGACGAGCCGAAGGAAGAGATCTAGCAGGAGCTCAGTCTTAATACCAATCAAGTGAGCCAACGTAGAGACCAGTGATAATATTCATGAGGGGAAAGAGAGCCCCACGCTGACTTTCAGAGAAGGGCTGCTGCTTCACTTCCGCCTCCCAAATCTCAGGTAAATTTCTCTGGGACCAACCCTGCCCCAGAACCATACAGGGAAGGGAATTCTGCGAAATGTAGTTCTACTTTAGCCAACATGCTCTAAAACCACAACCACACTCACTGGTACAGTTTGGGCAGGTCAATTACCGGAGCATACACAATGAATAAATTTTTTGTTGTTGTTGTTGTTAAAGATTTTATTTATTTGACAGAGAGAGAGAGAGAGAGATCACAAGTAGGCAGAGAGACAGGCAGAGAAAGAGGGGGAAACAGGCTCCCTGCTGAGCAGAGAGCCCGATGCGGGCCTCGATCCCAGGACCTGAGATCATGACCTGAGCCGAAGGCAGAGGCTTAACCCACTGAGCCACCCAGGTGTCCCTGAATAAGCTTTTACTTCAGTTCATTTGAACAAAGAAGTCTACCCTAATAATGGAAGAAAAAGCAAAGATAGCTTAGAACATATAAGAATGTATCATAACCATTATGATTCACCACCATGACCCAGCACCCAACACAGTGCCTTTGTACACTATAAACGTTTACTACGTTTCAATGAATTACATCAGACTGTCTTGGTTACCTAGTTGAAAACCAAATCTAAAATGAGATTCATAGTAGGGGAAAGAATAGCAATAGCATAAAGCATTTTTTAATTATATTAATATTAATTGTTTAAGAAAGAAGCTTTGTCTTTGACAAAGTAAGTAATGGTATTTATATCAAATGTGTGTCTCGACTACCAGTTTTCAATTTTGAACATAAATGTCCTCCACGCAACATGTCCTGATCAATAAATAAATCCTTAGGCAAATCACTATCATTAAGAATCAAGATATAAGCAAACAAACAAGGACAGAGATATAAACTAAAAGATAATAAAGTATTGTAGACATTAACCATTATAGAGTATTTCATCTCTGACAGGTACACATCAACTGTTTCACAAATTTCTTGCAAACAGGTAAAAATAAACAGAAAAAAGATTAACAAGATTAACTAGGAAAATTAGACCTTTACTTCTTCATGTAACCAAAAAGCTTCAAGAAGTCAAATACATTTTTCTTGAAAAACAATTTGGAAAAATAAGGCAAACATAAAACAGCTTACATAATGCCATCCAAGAATTTATCTTTGTTGGATAAAATAGACATCTTCATCAGTTCTCATAGTTGTGTCAGGTCTAATCTCTATAATAAATTCTTGTTCTCCATGTTACTCATAGTGACTCTGCTTCCCTGATCACAGATGCTTGGTACCAGGAGTCTCAAAGTCAAATGCATCATGGGACAAACAGAAGGAATTGCCCCACTTACTGAACTAATATATCTAATTAAGAGTCATACCCAAACTAACAATTAATAGTTGGGAGCTTTCATGAATAAACTTAATTTTAATCAGTGTTACTAGATGACATATTTCTAATCTAACCTGAGTACACATTTTCTTTTAGCAAAGGTTAATCAGAAATTCCCTAATAAGCATTTTTTGAACATTGGAAATTAAAATGGCATGTAGTATAAACAAGGTCTTGAGCTCAGAAATACTCAAGGTTTTTAAAGAATCACACCCCTTTATGCATCTTTTCACAACAAATGTTGTGTCCCCAGTCCTTGCCACTATCAGTCCTAGAAGAGATCTTATAGTGAAGCCTGTATTTTTTGAACACTATTTCCCCAAAATGTGTAAACCTAAAACTTCCCAGAAATGATCCTCTCTCTCCAGAAGCCATTGAGAAGAAAGTTCATGTACTTCCCAGAACCCTGAGGGATTCCATTATCCCCTTCTAGAACATCAGGTCAGCAAGTTCAATGCAGTCCAAAGCCACACACCAGTCATGAGATCTAAAACACCCACCCTTTTAGTTCAATTTGAAGGATAGCCCTTCAAGGTAATCATGTCTCAACATCTTCTACTTTGTGTAATCATTTATTGAACGAATGAAGGAAACTTTTCCACAAGGACTACATACGTGTACACATATATTGAAATTCTACTTCCAATCACTTTATTATTTTTTAATCACTTTAAAAATCTATTCTGGGCCTGTTAGAAAAGAGTCCTAAGCATCATTTGTTTTTTGGCTTTCAAAACTCATGAACAATTATTTATACCCTGGAACAGATCCAGTTTTAGAATAAGCTACAGCTGGGGAGCACAACACAACGAGAAAACTCTGAATCTCTCGAACTTACGGGTACTCCACAAGAAACTCAAAAGGACCGAGTAGAGCTCTTCAGTTTGGGAAACTGAAATGAGAACAGGTCATTACAGAACTCTGGGTGCCCGTTGGTGACCCTTTAAATGTGTTGAGCACGTATTCCTGATGAATTTTAAATTTGGTTTCAGATTTAGGCACTAAGTGAGATTAAAACCTATGTATATGCCTATGTGTAGAAACACATCTGTTTTTAAATTGTAGATACGCACCAATCCTGTGGTGTTATTTGGGCATTTTTCATGCTCACTAATGAACAGCTCACCAACTGCTGTGGTTTTATAGGCAGCAGAAAGTGACTTTGGGGTTCCAGATGTCAAACACTTCTAAATAGTTATTGCAGTAAAACCAAGCACGTGAATGGAGGTGTTCATTCAGAATCATGGGTGAAATAAACAAGCTAAAAATCTTATTAAGATATTCTCTCCTACCCCTCCCTTCTACACACACATACACACGCACACACACACACCACGTATGACCCTCAGGCAGGATGCCCTCTAATGGAACACTGATGCCAGGCATGACTTGGTGACCACTTTGGGGAGGCAGGCACTCAGCTTCTTCCATCTTGGCTCTCTGACAGTTCCTATGTCACATACGCCATCATCAGCCTGACACATGTATGCAATCTCCCTTAATAACCCAGAGAGGTCTTAAAGTCAGAGGTTCCCCCCCACCCATGACTGACAGCGAGGGAGTCACCATCCCTGCAATGGAGCTGCCAGCCCGAGCGAGAAGACAGGCCCGTGGGGAATTCCTCTCTCTCCCAACAAGGAGCCTTCCGTCGGCATGACCTGCTTGGAGAAAGCTTTGGACAAGGTCCTTTCTTTTCCACTTCAAATCCTGCCTTGGAACATGCCTCTCTGCCCCCTGCAATTGCCATAAATCAACTTCTGAACAGAAATCATGAGGCAAAATATGCATGAGCCAAGATGGGTAAAGAGATGACAAGCTGCCCTGACTCCTGTCATCTGGGCTCTCCTCTTTCTTCTCCCTCAAAACCCCAAGAAATTAAAAGACGACTCGGACACACAGAATTCTGAGACTGGAGGTGACCTCGAGAGATCATCCAGTCCTGCCTTCTGCCATTACCTACAACAGCAATTCCTCTTGCTCTTTTGGTATACTGTGTTGTCATTGCTGTCGTTTAAGTAAAACCAAAACGCTAGTATAATCACTTGCAGTGATTATACAATTAGCAAAGGAACCAGAGACTTTGATTCCTGTCGCCAACCCATTCTCTCTGTAACACCCCCTTAACTGTTCATTTTATGCATCCTATAATATGCTGCAATTTAGTGTCCATCGTTCCTTATTAGAAAAATAGCTATTTGATTAAGTGGCATTTTAGACTTGGGAAACCCTGTGAATCATCTGTTTTTTCTCCTAGCCCCCCTCTCCAGGGATAACATCTAAGTTTTTCATTTCCAGATAAAATTATTAAGTAGTATGTGGGCTAGCCCAGGCTCCTACATAAACCGTGAGGCCCTGTCCTGCATGAGACACCTCGAATCTCATCATTCTGAAAGGAAGAGCAAACTGCTACTGGGAAAGGACAATCTACAGAAGCAAAGACCACAGACCCATCCCAGTGGAAGAGCAGATTCTGCCATGTTTGATAGGCTTACTATCCAACACTGGGCAGGAAGGCTCCCTCCAAAGAGCCAGCTTTGTCAGGATGAAGCTGATTAGCTACTGAGGTGGTGAGAGTCAGGGGGCAAGAACAGGTGCTGAAAATAAACACTTGGCAATCTCTCCTCACTGTTCATCTGAAGCTAGTGTGGGGAAGGGAGGAGACAGAGACAAGTCTTCTGACGTGAAGCAGGAGCATCCAGGCACAAAATGCCATTTTTTTTTTTTTTGACAGAGAGATCACAAGTAGGCAGAGAGGCAGGCAGAGAGAGAGGGGGAAGCAGGCTCTCCACTGAGCAGAGAGCCTGATGCGGGCCTCGATCCCAGGACCCTGGGATCATGACCTGAGCCGAAGGCAGAGGCTTAACCCACTGAGCCACCCAGGCGCCCCCACAAAATGCCACTTGTCATGTGATTCCATTCATATGAAATATTCAGAATAGACAGATCAATAGAGACAGAAAGCAGATTAGTAGTTGCCAAAGGATGGGGGTGAGGGTGGGCGGGAGGATGGAAAGTAACTGCTCATTGCAAGGGCTTTCCTTTGGGGATGATGAAAATGTTCTAGAACTAGAGAGTGGTGTACAACAATATGAATGTACTGACTGTCGCTAATGGTAGACTTTATGTTAGGGGGATTTTACCACAGTTTTTTAAAGGACATGCCTGCAGCTGTTAAAAGAAGAAAAATTCTCTCCAGTGCATATGGTCTTCCCATGTGGCCAGTGGGATATGGGGATACAGGTAACAGTTCAGAAGGGAGAAGAAGAGAAAGAAGAACCCCCAAGAGTGAGGGGGAGGAGGAGACAGCTGCTCCCTCTTCCAGGGTTATGCCCAGCAGAAGGGTCTTCACAGGGTATTTTCTCACATATGACCAAAGAGCTAGACAGACGTGGACTAAAATCTGGCTCATTCCTTCTAGCTAGGTGACTTTTGACAAGTCTTATCTCCAAACATTCCCAGAGGACCTACTGCATTGTGACTGCATCAAGAGCCCTACACATGTCATCTCCTCCCATCCCCACAAGCCCGTGAGGCAGCCACTGGGAGCTCCTTGAGTTTCCAGATGAGGAGCCTGAGACTCAAAAAGATTCATTACATTGCCCCCAAATCACACAAACAGTAGGAACATAGTGAAGGTACTTAAGCTTGATCTTCATTTCTGAAACAGGGAGAATAACTGCTTTGCAAGATTTTTACAGGAATTCAAGATTAATCACTGAACATCACCAAAAGCAGAATGGCACTGAAGAGACGTTCGCTACACGGTAGCTAGAATGAGTAATTCGCCTTATGAAGTAGCTCCACAGAGAAAGAATTTTACTGAAGAAAGTCACATGGCTAGTTAGCAATATGGTCACGATGAGGATCTCAGCTGACCAACTTCCAGTCTAACGTTCACCTCATCATGCTGTATTTAAGAGGACATATCTCAGACAGGGGATTGACAATAGATCAATACACTCAGGATATCAGGAATGGATGCAATTCAGGTGTAGGGGAAGAAGACACATGTCTATTTAGAGACCAAGCCTCCAAACAAGGGGAGGGGATTGGGAAAGCAGTGGGCTCTGCTTAGAAATGGTTCCTAAAAACATTATCCATTCATAGAGAAGAGTTTTGGAGAAGCAATCACCTCTGATGGTCGAAGTGTCCCCACAGCATGACAGAAGCTATGAATAATGGTAATAAGCACGTCAATGAGAGCCATCAAGCCAATGAGCACTTATTATATCCAGGAACCAGAAAACACAGGTCACATGTTTTTTCAGATGCGGAGTAGGTACGATGCCCCCCCATCTTACTGATAAGAAAACTGAACCCCAAGATCACACAGCTAGTTGGGTAAGTGGCTGCGTTGGGATTCCAACCCAGGCCTACAGGACTGCAAAACCCTGGCTCTTGACTACTTTGTTACTTCCTATGAGGAACCCTACTAGCCCCTTATTAACACTCATGGCCGTGTTAGGCCCGAACTGAAATGGGTTCAGTCAAATGTCAACCTCTATCCAAGTACTAACATTCACCAAGAAGAAAAAATAGGATAATGTGGCCTAGGACTAGGCCTATGCATACTACAAAGCAGAAAATTCTGGAATAGTGGGTTCTACACACTTCAGCATATCACCAAAAGCAGAGACGGATGCCCACATCAGGCCCATAGGTGTCATTCAGAATTAGGGGCTTCTCCCTTATAGACAGATACTCTGACACCTACTGAAGTCCAAGACCCCAGTTTTCCAGACTTCTAAGGATATTTTTCCAGGTGGTCCTGGCTCCAACAGAAAAGTATTCAGAAAACTTTCTCCATTCCTAGGCCATGGTGGTGCTCTTGATACAGCTAAAGCACGAAAGGTGTAATTGGCCACACATGGAGTTTGGCTCTTAAAAAAATCAAGTAGGTCAATCTTAGTAACAAATACATAAAAGAAACCCAAAGACTACTTACTAGTCTCATAGCCAGCTATGTACAGAGGAGAAATTTTCAGGATTTCTCCTGTTTGCTTTGTTTTGATAAGAACACCACCAACAGCTTGTCTTGTAAGCACTGCTATAAGAAAAACATTTGTGACCACACGTCCTCTTAATAGGCTGGAATTAATTACTGGATTTACTTATCTGAAAATTATGTAACTATCAGCATTTGGATTCTGACAGATAACTGGTGGGTGTACTAACATATCTCATGGATTCTAAAATGTGCTCTTTTTTTGTGGCACATTTTAACCACTCTGAAATGCAGATGTATCCTACCAGCAGCAGCAACTCAGCTACAGTCTTGACACAATTATCATGCTCTGCTCATGTGAGAACACTAAAAGCACCAATGTAAAAACTTGCAGGATGGATATTATTGACATGGAAGAAAATTCCAGAGGTAACAGTGGAGCACTTTTAAAGAAATGCTGTATCACCAATGCCCTTGATGGCCCAGAAAAAAATATTGGCAGCACTTTTTTTTTTCTTTTAAAGATTTATTTATTTATTGAGCGAGAGAGAGCACGTGCACATGAGCAGTGGGGGAAGGGCAGAGGGAGAGAGAACAGCCTCAAGCAGACTCCCCACTGAGTGCAGAGCCTGACTCCGGGCTGGATCTCACAACCCTGAGATCATGACTTGAGCCCAAACCAAGAGTCAACTGTTCAACTGACTGAGCCACCTAGGTGCCCGGCAGCATTTTTTCTTTGCGATGAATGAAATAATGGTATATCTTGTTATCAGTAACATCTTAGAGTTGATGGAATAATTAAGCAAATTAAACAGCAAATCTACCACAATGCAAGGAGTTTACAGGAATAAAATAACCCAAACCCTGATAAATAAAAGAAAATAAATATAACTTCTCTCAGTCTAGAATATCAAAGATTACAATGTTACAGTAACATGTGGTTAATATACACTCTATTTGAAAAAGATAACATCTGAGAAAAAAACTAGGAAGTGAACCATCTTGTTGCTTCTCAAACTTTAAAAAAAAGACATTATCTAGTATTAAAGAAGAAATCCTTAAAATCCTCCAAAAAAAAGAAAATATTACAAAGCCTTAAGCATTTAAACTTAAACAACAACTAGGTCAGCCTCAGTTTCTTCATTCATAAAATGGGAATTTAGCAGCTATTTCATTGGGTTGTGAGGAGAAGTAAGTGGCTGGCACCTATAAAATGTTTAATAAAGAGATCCACACTATAGAAGCCAAATAATTCATAAATATACTCCCCTGAACATTATCTTTAGGATTCTTCTACATCCTGGCCCAGAACTCAACAAATACTTTTGTTAAGTAAAAGGGTAAGAAATGAAAAAACTGAAGTGCCGTATTTCCATCATTTTAAAAGATTTTATTCCCAGAAATGAATTATTTGAAAATGCTCTTTTTAAGCTTACATAATAGTTTCCTCATAGATGCAAAACCAGATGATTTCCAAAGTATTTTTGCAGGAATAGAGATGAAAAACTAACTCCATTTTCTTTGACACTATGGTACTAAAAAGGATTAATGGTTCAGTACTATTGGGGGAAAAGGTGCAGCTTGCAGAGATTTTCTTAGTATTGAGGCAGGAGATAGGGGAGTTGGGGGTGGGTGTGTCAGAGGGTAGGGAGAAGAGGGAGACAATTGCAGTTGGTTGTAATCCCCAATTCAGTTTCAATCTTTGAAGAAGCAGATTCTGTCCCCCTAAACACACACACACACACACACACACACACACACACACACACACTCTTTTTTTTTTTTTTTTTTTAAGATCTTGAAACCGTTTAGTCAAATGGGCCTTAAATGTCAGTCCTCTGGCGGGGACGGTAAAGGGCACCACACGCAGATCCTTGCCCTGTTTGGTTCAAGCAAGATGTATAAGAAAACAAGCTCAAAATAAAACAAGGGATAACATAATTATAAACCACCCTTCTCAAAAAAAATCAATCTGTGCCTGACATTAAAATGTGAAATAAGAGGCAGTTGAAGATTTTAGATTTTTATAAGCAAGTTTTTTAAAATCCTAAAAATAAAGCATGTTTGCTAACATGCTATTTCCTAAGTGTCATACATTCACATGGCGGAATTACTTTTTTGCATGCTTATTCCATGTTTACGTTTCAAATGTGCCTTTTGGAAATATCTACCGGACACTAATTACAGATAGAAACCCATAGCTTCTTAGGAAAGAAGCAAGGTCAGGTGAAGGGCGCTGGGCGGGGAAATGGGGAAAACCTGTGTCTCCTCCCAGTAGGCTGCCCGAACCAAGTCCCTTGACCTCTCTGGATCTCGATTTCTCAATTTGGGTTTCAGAATCTCTAAATCATTTCCACTTCTAATGTTCTTTGCCAATCACTTGGATCTTGCCCAAGGTGACCTTACTGTCAATAACAAGTGTAAGGAATAGCATTTACACTTCCTATTATTTCATTGTCTTAACTGCTACTCCATCTTACTGCTTTGTATGCGTCCAAATGTGCTGTCAGCCTTTTATCATTGTGCTCCCAAACACACACTTCAAGGAATGAATAACAAAGAATCATGCTGTGAGAATTATATATAGCATTTCACACCAGGCTTTGGACATAACCATATTTTTGGTGCTAATTATGAAACAGAAAACATAGCCAGTGTCCTCTCTGAGTCTGCTGGGCCCACATCCTACTTCCCTCTAAGGTCAGCTTGGCTTCCATGCAAACCCCTTCTCCGCCACCTTCTGCTGGCCAGAGGACAGGGACCCCCTTAAGCTCTCCATAGCACAACTCCAAAGAAAAGGTGCAATTTAATTCTTAGCCTGAAACACAGCCCATTTGGAAGGACACCGGTCACTAGGGTATTGTTAGTGCCTTGAAATGGCCAAGAGGGATTGCTGACTCTGCGAATATCACTCCAAAGGCAGGAATTCTATTTGAATCACTAACATAACAGATGTTTGCTGGGATCCACCGTGCAGTCTGCATACAGTTATGCTAATTTGGCAGGGCTTCTCTTCCAGTTAGCTCTGAGCCATTAGAGCACGCAGCTAGGCAGCTAGTAGGTCCTTCTGTCTGGCTAATAATTGCCTATTATTGATATTAATTAACATTTTTCGCACCTTTCCTCTGTTTTGACCTAGTATCTGTTGGTAGTCTAATCACTGTGGCCTATTAAAAGTCAAAATACAGAGCCCTATAGTAGTCACGAGCCATTTATCAAAAAGCAAACAAGGCCAATTAAACAGGCAGCCAGACAGTTGTCTTGATTTGCCGCTGACTGTTTCTTGATCACCATTATAAATTGCTAATAGGGCAGAAAGCGCTAAGCAGGGAGCATCTGTGGGGGGCTGGTTATTGCTCACTCCCCGCCTGGTGACAGGTGAGAGAGAGGCTAGTGATGGTCTTATTGATGTGAACTGCCCATCAGTTGGTAGTTATTGTTAAAGTTCATGATGCTACAGCTGATCCCGTCCTGCTGAGAGTCAATCAAATTAATTAGAGCTCGAAATTCTTCTTTATTATTTTAGAGCACAGGTACAGAAAGAAGTCCTGTAATTTGGATCCAAAGGCAAGAAAAAAATCTTCGTTTAGTACAGTGTGGAAAAAAAAATCAGATATTGCTTCTTCCATTATTTATAATAAGGGCTGTGGCTAAAGGTTTTTATAGGCACAGATCAAGAGATCATAATAGAAGCATATTGACAGATTTTTTTCTGCAATACTCCAAGGAACTGGCTGTAGCAGGAAAATATATCAAAACCTTATCATCAGAGCTGAGATCTTCTGTGAAAAATCAATAAAGAGTTATACATGGTTTGAGTTTAAACAGTTCTCTGTAGTCATTTAAACATAGTGCATCTGTACAGCTTTTTACCTCTGGAGACCAAAGTAACCTAGCAACCACGGGGCTTATACCGATTAACTACAAATGAAGTACTGTACGCCTATCAAAGCAATTGTTCATCGTTGCCTTTGTTGCAGAGACTAAGCTAATTGAACATGATACAGTATGAAGATAATTAACACCCATGAGTTTGTTAATTGCCTGTTAGCATTACAACACAGCTCTCGGTTTCTTTTTAACTGTCTCCTTTGTAGGCTCTTACTTCCCTTAAAACCGTGCAGGACCTGTTTAACCGGCAATGATATCTTGGAGTTTATTAACCCTTTTTAAATTGAAAAAAAAAAAGTCCTTTCTTAATGAAGCATATTGCCTGTCCTCGTTAAATGCAAGCTCTCACTTTGTCTATTTTCCCAAGACTAGGAATTTGTTTTACAGATACTGTACAAACTATGTTTATTTATCGTGCTAATTTACTTCAAGCAATTTGGCCATTCTAAATGCTCTCGGAAAAAAAAAATGGCTTTAGTGTTTCCCTTTATTATTCAGCTGCTCTGCTTTTGAGAGGGAGCGATAAACGTCTTTGAGGGTTGAAATAGTAATTGAAGGCAGCATCTGGTCAGCAGGTGATGGGCTCCGGTTGCCCCACTCCAACCGAGCAGGCGAGGAAGAAGCTCTGCTGGTTCTATCTGCCAGGTTCTCAGTTTCCTCTGAGTCATGGACTCAGTGAACCCCCATTTTATCTCTGCTGGATCACTGAATGGATGCCAGAAAATCAATTGGGCAGGAAAATCTGTTAATCTAAAGTGAATTCAATCTAAGGAATCATTTCAAATAAAAATTTCAATCATCATCTTTGCAGAAAAGCACTCCCCCCGCCCCCCAAGTCTGTGGGCACGTGTCATGACAACCCTCGGAAGGCCCTATCATAGGAGTCGTTCAAAGTCAATGGAATTGTCTGGCAACGTGGATTTTCCCGGCTGATCCTGTGTTTTTCATTCCTGTGTCGTGGTTAGTATTGGCTGGGAAGCCAGTCCCAGGAGGGCCCCTTCTAGCGCCCAATTACAAGTTCTATCATCCATCATAAATATTATTTATTCAACAAAATGAATTGCTAATTAATAACTGATGAGCATTATGGCCTTGAAGACTGTACCACTATTAATTATGGTTGGCATGCAAGGGGTCTACCTGGCACGTTTTCACCACAATTAGCCTCGGAAGCTTCCAGGGAATCAATCGGTCTATTCGGATAAGCAAAGAAAAGGCTGGCATCCTCCCTCTTCTGCTCGAGGACTGACAGACACAACACGGTCTCTGGTCAGGACTCCACCAAACCGGCCCCAACATCCCAGCAAAGGTTTTCTGTGCGCCATGACGCGTACAAGAGCCTGGGTGTGACGAAGGGACGACTCCGCTTGGCGGCCTGAAGGTCCAGGACGTGGCCCCGCGTGGCCGCCACGTTGCCGCTGAAGTGCGGCAGGGGGACCCGGGCCGCCGGCTTCTTTTGAGACTCGGCCGTTGCCCGGCACTCGTCCTGAGCCCTAGGAGCAGGCACACAGGAGCTAAACCACCTCAGCAGGCCGCTGGCGGGGCCCGCACTGCTCACATTGACTCACAGTCGGGACTGAATACATCATCCTTCACCTTGAGGACCTTCTTATCAGAGACTTAAAGAGGAGAGGCTAAGAAATGCCTTCTTGCCCACTGCTGGGGGAAGAAAAAAATGTAGCTTTGAAGAATAAACACACTTCAGCAGAGGAAAGCTCTGAAACTCTTTGGAAGCAGAACAAATCTCCTACTGTGCTCTGTGATTCTACCCCGTCTCCACGCCCAGAGCCCTGTAGGGGCCCAGTAAATATGGACGGATGCTAAAGCATCACAAAGACTTTTAAAAGTGAGAAGACTAATAGAAGGGAGAAATTCTTTTTTTTCTTCCTCACTGCGCCTACAGGCTTCAGAAGGTAAAGAGCTCGTTAAGTTGTTACTCAGAGAATTCTGTAGTTTAGACAATCATTTCAGATTTAGTGCTGGATGCATTCTGGAGAATAAGCTATCTGCATGGCTCAAATTAACTGTAGAACTGGAAAAATATTCTCTTTGTGTTGGGTAATCAGAACAGCAACTTTCTCATTATCTCAGTTAAAAACATTTGCGGGTTCAAATTGCTCAACTATGTTCCCTCACCATTCTGCCAGACTGCACAGAACGTAGCTCCCTTTTCGTCGGTGGGTAGGTGTGTCCAGAGGGGGTAGGAGAAGAGAAGAACAGGTGTACCCGGCCTCCGGGTGGCACAATTATTGGTGTACATTATTTTTAGCTTTATAAAATCAAGAGTGAGAATGTCAGTAAAGGAAATGATCACAAGACAGCCTGATTAGGCAAAATATTCCTGAGTTGTCACCACGTTTCTCCTTCTGTAGAGATACAGACATCCAAGTACACACAGTCGAGAAGGGCAGGCCAGCATTCAGGCCAGTAAAGTAGTAAATCGCCAGAGTTTTGGGATAGCAAAGGGAACGGTGTCCACAACGGCCAGGACACATCCCCCCATAGAGTCCACTTGGTTGACACGGATTCGTGAAAACAGCAGTGAGAACCGACCAAACTGCTGAAGGCGGTAGGGAGCATCCAGTGCAGGTGAGAGAGGAAGAAGGGAGTGGGGGTGGGCAGGAAAACTCAGACTCTGAATCTGACTCCACCACCATCCATCCACATTCAGGAGCCTGAACAAATCATTCAATTGAGTAAAGGGGAGTACTAATCCTTATTCTGCTTCTCTTGCAGATTCACAGGGAGGATCCAATGAATAATGCATTTGTGACTTCAGTTTGGGAAGCGCTTTGAAAACTACAGAGACCGTTATCTAGAAATGTAAGATTCCTAATAATTATAGTCATTTGCTCCTTGCTTGTATCAACCCAGTTCCCACCAACAAACTGGCCGGGCAGGTTCCGAAGGCCACAGAAGGGAGCATATCCAGCAAACCCTTAATTTGAGAACTCAAGAGTGAGTGGACCCTGAGAGGCTGCCAAAGCTTACGTTAGGAGGACTCGTGTTTTGTTTAGTGAAAAATCAGGCAAAGACACAAGAGACACAGCCATTTGTAGTGATCACACGCAAGGTCGCCCCTCTGGCAAACTCCAACTTTAATGTCCTAATAAACACATGGAGAAATGGACAGCACTGAGACTCTGGAGAGGTCTGGCTTGGCATCTAGAAACCTGCACTTTTAACCAGGAGCTCAGGTCCCTCTGAGGCACATAGTGCACAATATCAAATGAAAGGCCCCACTCTAATCTCCGGAACAGAACACACCCCACACCCAGTTTTTGTCAGTTCCTCGGGATGGTTATAAACACACCTGAACCAGGTGAGGTCTTCCCAAGCGTTGGGGGCAACAAGAAGGAGCTTTAGTCTTAGTTTTCAGGAAGATCAGACTGGACTCAAGAAGCTGTGTGTGCCTAGGCTGCATGGGAAACAGCACTTTAGGAACGTTCTTCATGCCCCTGATCAAGAAAATCGAGAGCACGCTCCAGAAACCCCTTGGGAAAAGAAATTAAAGAACCTACACCAACTTGGCAAATATGTAGATATACACGTTCCTCTTCCTCTGGTAGGAAAATTGTCCTGCCGCCCCATTCCTCCAGACACTGAAGACTAAGTTTCTGCCCCTCACTTCTCTTTTCTCTCTCTCTCAAAAAAAAAAAAAAAAAAAAATAGAGGGACAATACACAGAGGCTCTATGGTGACATTAAATAGGTTCCTTTTCAAAATCTGACCCCAGAAGGATACCTGTGTGTGTGACCTGGATTCCATATACTCAGTGTGCTCTTCTCTCCTTCTGGCTTCACCACAGGGGAACTGGGAACGCCATCCCTAACAGCAGGTTAAGATTCTGACGGTCTGCAACGAGGCGTTCATGAGCCACCCTCTTCTTGTGATATAACCATTTCTTATTTTTGTCTTAATAGAAAACCCTCGACTGTGGAGGGGAAATACTCCTCTCTCACTGACTGAAACATTTCATTCAATATTTTATACATGCAGTCTTTCATGCAGTATTTTATACAATATTCCTCCAAGCTGTGTTCCACAAAATAGGAGCTGTGAACAGATGTTTATGACAAAGGCTCTTCTGAGGATATGTGAATATGGAGAATACTGCAGGACTTATCAGGGCTTTCGTGATACTGAGGAGCTTGCCATCCTCCAAGAGAGTCTGCAGTAACCAGCACTTCCCAAATCTGTTTGGTCATAGGAACTTTTGAGGAAGGCTGAACACAAAGATACCTAATCCAGTGAAAAACAACTAGAGAAATCCTGCCTTATAGGAAAGGTGCATTGTCTCACATCATCCTTTCAGCCAACCCACTGGTGCAGAAATTATCAGCATTACCATTTTATAGAAGTGAAAACTAAAGCTCAAGAGACTTCCATCTCCAGCAGTCTAGAAATGAAAGCTCGGTGAACCCAAGGAAGTTAAGCAAAAATAAATCCCCCATAGGCACACTAGGGTGAAACTATAGATCAAAGACAAAAAGAAGATCTGAAAGTAGACCAAGAGAAAAGACAGACTATCTTCAAGTAAGTGACAGGTCATTTGTCAGCTAAATTTGCCATAGCAGCAAAGGAAATCAGAACATAGTAGATCTTCAATGGGCTGCAAGAAAAATGACCAATTCCATGCTCATTAAAATTATCTTTTAGAACAAAGCAAAATGAAGACATTCATTCAACAGACTCTGCCCAGAGGGATTTGAAAGGATATAATTCAGGCAGAAGGAAATTGATTCCAGACACACACAAAAAATTACTAGCAAGTAAAATGGAAAATACACAAGTCTAAACAAACATTGGCCCTGACCCCTTAACCTAAGTAGGATTCCCTGGGAAATGACTGTGAATCTGAGATTTGCAGTAGTACATTTTTGAGGAAGTTCTCTAGGGAGGAACACCTGTTCCTCTAAAAGGTAGAATTGGCAGAGAAAGGAGTTGAATTGGGATGTAGTCACGATAAATCATCTGATACCACAGAGAGCTCTGGAGCTGGATTGGCCATCAAAGTTGTCCCACATTTAGGGAAGGGGGCCTTTATCCCCTCATCCACCCACACCAACCAGGCTTAGATATCAGCTGCCCCTGGGGGTTGTGGGGGACAGCTTCGAGCAAGGCCATTCTCTTCTGCTGATAACAGTTCCCAATGAGGGATTCAGTTGAAAGCCGTCAGCACCAACCCTCCCAGCATGTGGCAGAAGGAGTGGCACCGTCCTGAAGGGGAACTGAGGCAGCAACACTCAAAACGAAATGGTAGAAATAAAACATAGGATCAAAGAGCATATAAATCAAGAAAGATGATGGGAGTTAAAACATTCTAAGGTTCTTGTGTTTGGGACAAGAGAAGAGATGTTGATTAACTTTTGACTTTGATAAGACTGATTTTTTTTTTTTAAGAAATGGCTATTTACTGGGGTGCCTGGGTGGCTCTGTCTTTAAGTGTCTGCCTTCGGCTCAGGTCGTGATCCCAGGGTTCTGGGATCGAGCCCCACGTTAGGCTCCCTGGCTTCTCCCTCTCCCGCCCCCACTTGTGTTCCTCTCTGTCAAATAAATAAATAAAATCTTTTAAAAAGAGAGAGAGAGAGAGAGAGAGAGAGAGAGAGAGAGAGAGAGAGAGAAACACCTATTTACTGATTACTACAGACATGCTAAAACATAACGATATGGAAGGATAAAAGTAAAAGGATAGAAAAAGGCAAGGCAAATACTAGACCAAACAACAACAAAAAGCTTGGGTAGCTCTATTTATATCCGTCAAAATAGATTTCAAGGAAAATAGAATTACTAGAAGTAAAGGATGCTGTACAAAGTGATGATACATTCGGCTCACCAGGAAGATGTAGTGATTCTAAATTTGAACACACTCAATTAGTCTCAAAACATATTTAGCCAACATTGTCAGAGCCATGAAGAACCAAATATATACCGATATATTAATATCAATAAAGCACCAAATATCAGTAAGTCTATAGAGGATGTGAAACTAAGTCTCATGGGGGTTATGACGGGGGCCAGAGGTGGGATTTAAGACCAGATTCTCTTACTCCGCTCCATGGCACTTTCCACGGTCTTCTCCAGATAAGAGAATGGAAATTGAAAGAATCAAGAGACAGGAAGAGCTACGATACTGATATCAGACTTTGATTGTAAAATGTACCTTTTTGGTGAGAAAAATATTCTCACATTTCTGTCGCTGAAATCTAAGAGTATTGAAAGCCATGCTAATGTTCCCCTGACACCTCCAATCCATCAGTTGTTCCTGTTTCCTTGCTCTTTGTTGTTAGGTGTGGATTGTGGGGAAAAAACATATTTCTTTGCTGCTCAGGACCAGTGACGATATCGATCTCCACGGAAAGAACCTCTGCTTAGTCTCAGTTGTCTGGAAAAAGCAACTTCCCATAATACAAAATCTTATCTGAAAACAAGAGCAGTGCCCCCTTCTCCAACCCCCAGAATCTCTTCTGATTTTCAGGCTACATTGTATCTTATGGATAAGACAGATCTGTTATGAAGTTAGATAAGCTATAATCAATGTCACTGGAACATCCTAGAAGCATTTGCCCAGAATATAAGGATTTTGCCTCTCTCCCCCCTCAGTAGAAGTCATGGGTAATGGCACTTACAGAAAAATGTTCCAGTGCAGGGACCATTTTTCTGTTCGAACAGGCTTCATCTTCAAGTAAATATACACTGAGCCAAGGCTGGCAAATGAAATGCTTACCAGGGATGATCCCTCCCAGCCAAATTTCCCATGAAGACAGACAGTGAGCCCCTAGAAAATTCTGGGGGAGACCCAGCTTGAGGGACCAGGCAGTCCACCCTTAGGACACCAATCAGCTTCAGCCCTGGGACTCAACAGGCAGCCTTAGAAGCCCAACCTTGGGATGCTTCCCTTTTTGGGGTGTTTGACTTCTCTGGACAAGGGACCGCTACTACGTTTTCCCATTCATCAGAGGAGAAAAAAAAAATACACTAACAGGCACACTAACTTGCTCACTAATCCAGGATGTCTGGTCCCTGTTAAAAACCACTGCTCCAGGCTTAGCTGCTCATAAGACCTTTCCTAAGTACCTGGTGTACTTTGTCCAGAGGAAGCAAGTACTTTGAGAGCATGGGTTCTAGGATCAAGCTCTCAGTGGGAACTCTGGCCTCACCACTGACTTTATGCAAGCACCTATAGACCAGTTTCCTGGTCTATAAAATGAGGATAATAATAGTACCTAATTCATAAGAATGTCAGTAGGCTTGAGGGAGCTCATATGTGCAAAGGGTTTAGATGAGTGCCTGGCACAAGTTAACATTTGTGATTGCAATTCATCATTTCACTGTTAGTCTCTTGTGAACGATTCTTAATATCTTTTCATGACCAGACCAGTCTCTTGGTATAGGCTGGACCCTCTCTTTTCCCAGGACATCGTCCAAGGGATGTCTTGTCCTAAATGATGTCTTCCCTTCATTTTCTTATCTGGCCTTTTTTAACTTGTGCAACAACTTATTTTTGCCAGGCCCAGAGCTAGTGTAACTCCTTACTATTGCCAAATTTAGAAAAACTCTCAAGGTCTTTTTCAACTAAGCCCATCTTTCTCTGAGTTGGTTGAAATTGGTGTTTGCCCATTCCCTCCCCCCCC
>LNAC01000122.1:1073414-1095914 GCA_002007465.1 Ailurus styani
CCCCCCCCGCCAAGCTTAATATCTGTGAGAGTTAGAGTGTGTCACTCTGGGTCCTTGACTCACTGCTTCCGAATCCGCTCATCCCCGTTCCCTCAGCCTAGGTCTGGTTGTTTTACCAGCTGGTCTCCTTGAAGTTCATTGGCCTGAGGTGTCCTCATTCTTAGACAAAACGCCCCGCATCAGTGATCAGTGCACAGACTCCAAGAAGCATCCCCAGGCCAGCACTGTAGGCCCAAGACCCAAAGAACATAACATGAGTGCCGTCATAGTCCCTTGACAGTGGCACAGTCTCTGGCTCTGGCCGAGTCAGGAGGAAATACATCTTGACCTTGGTGCTGCCCCTACCTCCGGCTGATCCCTCTCTTTCATCTCAGGTCTTCATCCAAATCAATTGTCCAACTGACCCCTCCTAGGAAACAAACTCTCAAAAACAGAGAGAGAAGTTGCCTCTCTTGATGGCTTTGAATGTTGGTGAGAAATTTTGAAAAGAGAGCCAAAGAATCCCCCATGGAGGCTTTTCAGACCTCAAGCTCCCTTCAGGGTAGGATGGGGCAGGAGGAGACAGCTCTCACAGCTGCCATGTTAGATGGCTGCCCACCCCGCCTCCCCACCAGGGTGTCTCCGGCCACGGAGGAAATACATTTCTAGGCACACAATCGGCTCTAAACAAGTATTTGTTGAATTAATTAGCCATTATTGTAAATAATGTGAAAATATCCAAATAAGTGGTTCAGTTGTGCCCCGGGCACAGTTGAGTCCTACCTTAAATGCATAGCCTTTGATATGCTAAGGAAGAGAACTAACTGCTATGGGAGGTCCTAGCCTATATCCAATGGTTCACTTGCTTTGTTTCACTTCATCTTTTCTACAAGTCTGTAAGGATTATGCTATCAACCCCTCAGGATTACAGTGAAGAGTCTGCAAGAGATTACATCACTTAGAAAGGCATAATGGAGTAAAAATGTAATTGTTTCTTATGCCTTTATTGCTTCATACTTTTTTCCTAACAAATTTTTAATTATCAAACAGATGACAGTAAAATTTTCTCGAAGGAAGGACTGGGGTTCCATAACCACCCCGACTGTACACCATCCAGCCCTAACCCACCTTCCCCTGAAGAACCTCTCACTCTGAAGAAAACCATCAGAAGCTCCTGGGTTCAGTCAGACACGCCAGCTTTCGAATCCTAGCTCTCTTGCCCATAAGCCAGAGGATTTCATGTTCTCTACTTTCTGTCTACCTACAACACAACAGCACGTTGGGATGACTCCCTAAAGTATCACGCATACAGACGGCGCTCAGTGAATGGCAGCCAAGTGATTTGCTGTTTACACAATGAGCAAATGATAGAGGACAATTTCTGCCTGAGGTCCAGGAGGTCAGAGCCCAGGCCCTTCCTGCCCCAACACAGCAATTCCAGGTCCCCAAAGAGAAGGTAGAGAAAGGGCTCAGGGCCCAAAGACAAGCCGGCTCAGGAACAAGTCTGGGGTGCCAACAAGAACGAACACTGGTGAAGTGCAAAGTTACCAAGGGAAACAGTGGTCCCACACTTACACAGAAGGCTACCACTCCCCGGCCTCCCGCTCAGCCATCTCCCAGGGGAATGGCCTCAGTGTGGGCAAGGCTGACGGGGGAATACATCTGCCTAGTGGAGCATTGTTGAACCCATCTTGAAAGACTGTTTCAAGCATGCCTGATGTCTGAAATTTTCTTTGTTTTGGAGTTTCTTTTTTAATCAGTTTACAAATGTGATAACTACTTAAATATTTTATAATACATTTAAAGATTCTTATTTATTTATTTGACACAGAGAGAGAGAGTGAGACAGAGCACAAGCAGGGGGAGTGGCAGGCAGAGGGAGAGGGAGAAGCAGGTCCCCTGTGGAGCAGAGAGCTCAACATGGGTCTCGATCCCAGGAGCCTGGAATCATGACCCAAGCTGAAGGCAGACGTTTAACGGACTGAGCCAACCAGGTGCCCCAGTATTTTGTAATACATATTAAAACACTTCTAAGACGAATGTATTAGGAGACTTTGAGGTCAGTTTGTCATTTTTCTATCAAAGCCTCATCATCAACTCTCTAAGTTTAATCCGAGATACAAGAAAGTTATACCCTTCCCCCCTCTGCAGCAGCTGAATCTTCCTCTTCCAGCCACCGAGGACAGACAGCATAGCAAGTCTGGGATGTCCTTTATCCATGTCCCCCTTCACTGGAGCAAGCATTTGCCATCCTTTCTATAGCCTCTTCTACAGTTTCTACAGCCTCTGCCACTGCAGAGAGGTCAGTGAGACCGGAATGTCCTATTAGTTGCCACGACTGAAGCCAGCAGAGCAGCTGGACCAGGCTCAGCGGACACCAGCTGGGGAGGCCTGTGCTGATTCAGGGGTGGCACGAGGCTCCCCAGTTTGGGCTCAGTGACAGGGAAGGTGAGAAAGAGGCACACCTGCACGTTACTACTCTGAACGGCAGAGAATAGCAGGAAGAGAAGTGAACAGATAGGCCAGTTCTTAAGCAAGGTAAACTGAGTCCAGCAACGGTCCTTCCTGTCAAGATGATTCACAATTTGTTAACTATCTCCGAATCCACACTATTTAAGGTAGAATTTCATGTAGCTTCATTGTAAGAAAGAACACTGTCCTAATTTGTATTTTTCTTTCCTAAGAGCTGTCAAATGGTGGCTCATGTCTTCACTTGAACAAGGGCCATTCGTGAAGTCTCAGAAGTGTAACATGAGAGACTCAGATTACATATAAGAAGGTAAATGGTTTATACTTGTTCTGCAGCTGTCTTTCAAACAAAGCACTGAACCACTCAAAGTATATTCAAATAACTTCAGATTGGAGTTCCTTCTCCTTCCCCCCAAAGTGCCCTTTGCCCATTGTGGTAAACAAAATAGTGGCCCCCCCAAAGAGGCCTAGGTCTTATTCCTTACAACCTGCAAATATGACCTTTACATGGCAAGAGGAATTTTGTTGTTGTGAATAAATTAGTGTTAGATTAAATTATCCTGGATTATCCAGGAGGGTCCGATATAATCATAAGGGCCCTCATAAGTGAGAGAAGGAAGCAGGAAAGTCAGAGTCAGAAACGGAACGATGGGAGCGACGGCATGGGGTGGGAGGCAGTAATCGCTGGCATTGAACATGGAGGAAGGGGCCGCAAGCCAAGGAATGCAGGGAGCTTCTAGGAATTGGAAATGAATTCTTCCCTAGAGCTTCCAGAAGGAACACGACCTTGCCAATACCTTGATTTCAGCCCAAGGAGACCCACTGCAAACTCCAGACCACTGATGTTTGTATTGTTTTAAGCCACCTACTCTGTGACAATCTGTGAAAGCAGCAATAGGAAACAAATACGTTCCCGTATTATCTTCCTTCCCATGTCACATCCCATGTGCCCTCCACATGCACACTGCGGTCAGCCCTTCTGGATGCTGGAAGCAGCAGTTCTCCCAGGATGTCTTCCTTCCTGACTCCCACTCTTACCCCCCAGAGGAGGCATGGTGTCTCTCTCAGTTCTGACCTCTATCAGAACATTTGTCACACTGGACTGTAACTGTTGGCTTGCCTATCTGCCCCACCAGGCAATGAACTTCTGTAGGGTAAGAACTGAGTCTTGGTCATTTTTTTTTAATCCCCTGCTCTCAGCACAGCACAGACCCTCAAAAAGTATTTCTCAAATGAGTAACTGCTATTTCAGAAGTTTTGAGCAGTCTACCTTCTCGTGAAAACAAATGACATTTTCACCTGAGATGGTGAACATCTACTCAATGAATAAACAAATGAGAAAGGCCATTGGATCACAGTGCCTTTATCCACGAACTGTATCAGAGAACAATAGCACTGTGCTGACCAGCCCACTGGCCATTCCAGGCAACTCTGTCTATCCAAGACCAGATTATCAGCTTCCTTTTCAGTAGTCCTCTCGAAGGGATCACAACAGCTGTAACCAGCTTGAATACCGATTTGCCAAATGTTAACTTTGCTTAGATAACTTTGTTCTAGGTTATTCTCTACATGGTAATAGTGCCAGAAAAGAATCTGTATCATTCACGGAACTTGACATTTTTACCTATATTGATAGAAGAAAAAAGTTACAAAAGCAATGCAGCTATTTTTCTGAAAGAAGTAAGGGAAAGTGCCTCATTGAGGAATATAAAATTCTGAAGGGAACAGAAGCAAGATTTTACAAGACTATTTGAGGTAATGTCAAGTACAAGAACAAAAGAACATAAACTACAGCTCAGAAAGGGTCAGACCCTCGAGGAATTTAGGCAGAATTTCTTTAGACATAGAGAAGGACGTTTATAGAGTAAAAAACAGGGTTGAAATGGGGGATAGGCGGTTGTAAATATATTTGAAGCTGTTAGACCAAAACTGTTCCCTGAGTTATACTCAAATCCTAGATCATGGCTTCTAATTCCTCAGAACACAGCAACTTGAGTTGAGTAATGGGATCTCTGGGTTGGTGTCACTTTTATCTTCTTTTTAACTTCCTTTAAATCAGTTCTTGCGTTTAGCCACTTGGCTGGACCCCAGGCTGTGTAATCCGGGCAACCCTGCTCTGCGAGGTTACCATACAGCATCCTGGCCTCACAGATGAGAAAACCAAGACATGGAGATTAAACTGTTTGCCATAGGCTAGATGGTGAGTCCCTGGCTGGAAAACTGGAAATCAAAGTTAGTATACCACACAGGTGCTGCTGATTGAGTTGAACCCTGAGCTCAGGATTCTTTTCCATCTCAGACCTGATGCCATTGTGGTGAGCTCCCATTGACTCCAGTGAACATTATTCTTGTTACCTCCCACCACATGCAAACCTCAGTATTACAAAAGATGCCAATTTTTTGTCTGGGTCATTTACTTGACACTTACTCTTGTTCAATGAGTGGTTCAGTCAATTGCATGATGGATTCAGCAGAGAAAGAAATCATTCCTGGAAGGAAGGGGGCTTGAGCTAGCAGCAGTAGGATGGTTGGACGTGGGATAGGCCCAGAGAAGGAAAAGAGAGTCGAGAGAGTCCTGAGGTGCACAATGGTGTGTGGACACCTCCTGACCTCAGCTGAGGTCTGATGTAAGGAAGAGGTCAGCACGCTCCCAGTCCTGGGAAGACCAGGAATGGAAACTGGCTCAGGACCAGACCAGTTCCAAGTGAATAGTCCTTCAAAGGGACACCCCAGATCAAGCAAGCAAACCCCACTTAGGACAAGTGATGGTCACAGAAAGTCACGGACATCAAAGTAGCATAGATTGACGTAGCTGAAGTCAGACCAAGGATTAAGCAATCAGCTAGCTGTTCCTGTCCTTCTATTCTGTGAAAGGAAGAGATTGGCACTAAGGTTTTCAAATGTAATTAAAAAGAGAAAATAAAACATGTTTTTCTGGAAGATTGGCACAAAAATTTATGAAAGAGTTAATGCTTCTTAGGGTGCTATAAAACAGAAATTCTTCCATTCACGATAGGGACACAAATGGAAGAAACTTCCTGCAATCAAAATTCATTCATTTACTTAATTATTGATTGAGTACCTATATATTCACTGGGAACACATGTCTAAAAATATCTTGCCTTTTGTTCATCCTCCTTTTACCCAATTTTCTCTTGCTGCCCTCTGGCCTCCCAGAGTACATCATCACTGATGCTACACCCTGCCCGCCCTCTCTACATAATGGTCCAGGATGCAGACCTATCCTTCTAGCTTGTTTCCATTTCAAACAAGCCTGTTTGCTGTCCCATTCTACCAGGACACTGTATTCAGCAAGCTCCACTGAGTAAAGTACAGTGAGTGACATCAAAACACATTTAAATTGAATAAATTCAACTATAAGAACAAACATAAATATTTTTCATGTAACCTGAATCCTAAACACAAGTCAAATATTTCATTTGGTACTCACCTGAAACAACCTTCTATTCCAACTCTGGGGTAAAACTGTGTTGGTTCGTTACATAAGCACAAAAATCAGATGTAGTGGGATTATGGGCAGTTCGATGGTGATTTCGACCACACTGAATCTTCACCTTACTCTTTGACCTTAGGACCTAACCCTGCCCCCAGGATGCTGCTCTAATTCAAGCTCAACCAAGAGGTGCTGAAGAGCTAATAGACACAATCATCTCTCCATGTGTTAGGGAAAGAGGACATTTGGAGAAGCAATGGCTTTATCCACAAGGAATAACACTGTTGCAGGTCCAATATTTATTGAGGAGGGGCCTTTTAGCCAGTCTCCTACTGGTACAGAAGACCTTGAATTCTGTCTTCTTCAGATTTATTAAAAGGAACTAGGCTGGTCCAGCAAAGTGGTCCATGGTGTCTTGGATGTCCTTAGTAGACTGCATATGGTTTCAGAACATCTCTGTCAGTGTATGACTCAGTGAATCCAATCAAAGCTTATTGAGCCTCTAATAGGAACCGAGCTATATAAGTACTTTCCTATGTATCATCTCATTTAAAGCACACAATCACTCTGTGAGGTGTGTTGTAGCTGTTTTTATAGACAAAGAAAGTACGGCTCAAAAAAAAAAAACAAACTGCTGTATACAGTTAGTAAAGCAAAGATTTGAAGTCAAACCTGACTGACCACTGAGGCTGATTGCAATGGCCTGGTGCTCTTGAACGACTTGCCCACGCCCACGGACATTTGATCCCACTTACAACCTTTTTATTTGGGCCAGAAAGTTGCCTAGTTCCTCTTGTCATCCTGGTAGTAGACTGACTAATAATTCCTTACACCTCTGAATCACTTAGCAATTTGAGAAGCACTTGTAATTTTTTACCTCAGTTGTCTATCAAAAGTTCATGGGGCAGCAGAGCAAATACTATCGCCCTCGATTTTATAAAGAAATTCATGGCCAGGGAGGTTAAGAACCGACTACTTTCACTGGGTCGGTAAAAAAGTGGACAACCTTTAGCAGGGACTGATGGGAAATGAACTCTGGGACACCCCACACCACCGCACGGACCAGGGTTAGAATTTTCATCAACATCACTAAGTGGCTACTCAGCAGAAGAGCCAACAGAACATCTACCTACAGCACCAAAACCAGGAGGCCAAGGTCTGCTGGGAGGAGCCTATGTCTGTCTCCTTAGGAAACTATTTCTGGCTCATGCTGAACAGATTAGAACATTCCAAACTCATACCAGGGCTTGAATCAGAATCCAAAATATTTCTTTTCAATTTCCATAATGTTTTTCTCCTTTCTAAAATGGCTTCTATAATTAAAGGTCTGCCTGTTGTTCCTATCCCTTTCTCAGGTACTTTCCAAAGTACAAAAACTACATCAGGCAAACATTTCTGCGCTTGTTCTCCAACAGCAACCCGCTCGCATCCCTACCCAACTGCAGTTTTCTCGACTGTGCCTGTGCTTGTAAAGACTTTATTCATGCTTAAGGAGAGATTAGATGGTATTTGGCTAGAGATCCAAAAACATACAAATTCCATCTCCTCCACAGGGACCCCAAGACAGAAAACACACAAGGAGAAATAGTAAGAGTGAAACAAAATACCACTTTCTTATTAGCCAGATGTGAATATCGTAGATGAATCCTATTTCCCATGCACTGGCGTGGACCGTAGGAAAATCCCACCGACCATTATTCTATATTTATATTCCAGAAGTAATAGTGACAACCTTGGATTTCGTCCCTGGAAATTTTCCCTCTGTTGACCTGCCAACACATACCAAATCGTATCTTCAGAGGCCACAAAAACTGAAATGCAACACGGAAAGGGAACAAAATGGGGTTACCACAGAACTACATTTATGCTCTGTCCCAGCCTCCCCATGCTGTCGGCAGCCTGAGACAGCGAAGGACCACAAAGCCATCAGCGAACTCGGTGGAGGGCAGAGCAAGGTTTCACCGCAACAGAGGAATGCGCGCGCGGACCAGCAGATTCCCCCTCACGAAATGGAAGTCTGGGGGCTGAACTGCGAAGTCAGGCGTACATACGAGTGAGACTCACAAACCCTCCAGCACCTCAGGGCTGGAAATGCCAGTCCCAGATTTAAACAGATGGAAAGCGCCTTCTCTGTCCTTGAGAGGACAGATAAACATAATAAAAAGGAATGTGATGCCTGCTTTTTAAATTTCTCTTCTCCGTCACTTCTCAGCCATCTATTTCCTAAATGTTACAGGAACTTAATGCTACAATAATTCAATATGCAGGAAGATGTAGTCAGCCCTGAATACCCAAGACCCAATAATTGAAGCATATACCACTGAGATTTTCAGTTATTGGTCTGAGTGTTCTTTCGTGGCCGCTCTTCTATGGAGTTTGAAACTTTTCCAACCCCTATCTTGCTAATTCCATGTATTAAAAGCTGAAATGCATCCAAAGTTCATTTCCAAAGAAATATGTTGTGCCGAGAAGGATTATTAAAATCTGGACGCACGTAAGCTAGAGCCAGAGATATTTAAATTATCCTTTCTAGAAGGTATGTAATAACATTTTCCCTGTTGCCCTGCTATCCCACGGAATCACAAGGGAAGAAAGCAAGCCCAGAACATGGGTGTATTTCTTAGGTTACTTTGAATAGGACTCATTTTGAGTGACTCTTAATGGAATCTTTGACTTAGAGAAGGCACCCTGAGGTCACAAACTGCCCACGAACGTGTTTTGTTTGGTCAGCACAAGGATTTTACATTTTTAAAAAATGTGTTGCCAACATTTAAAGATGAGGAAATTTCTCAGAAGAAATGGAGGATTCTTGTCTTACCTTTCAAAAGCAGAAGTTCTGGTGATGCTGTGTAGCATTCCCACATGCCCAGAAGCAGCCCGAGCCGAGAGAAGGGCTGCTTCCTGCGGACAGCCAGCGGACACTGGGCCCCCACTGCCCTCACCACCCGGCCCCATCCCTTCCGGTCCTTGGAAACATGTGAGTTTGTGACCCTTATTCCAAAGGAATAGTTCTCACCTGAGAGCTAATCGGACTCACCCAGAGAAGACTCTTTATTCTCCCCTGACTACATCCCAAACACATGTGGAGAACCATTGCCTTAAATATCATCCAGCCCCTCAGTGAGATAGAAAAAACATTTTACCTCTCTTTTCCTAAAGATACTCATTTATGTTCTAGTCCTATCACTGAGGCAAAAACAGATTCTACCACAAAGTATGTCTGACAATCAAGCCTTCCATCAATTTGCTTAATACATTCAAACAACCAATCAATACAGAAAAGGGAAAGAAAAATCTTTCAGGTTAATTCCTTTCACTGTGATAAAACTGGCAAAGTGTCTTAGTCAAAATAGTTAAAGCAAGAACCATCATCTGTGATAAAGCTTGACTTTGCGGTTTGATCCCATGCTTTGCAGCCTTGCCAGAAAAATCTTTTTAAAAAGGGGTGGACGAGAGGGCTTCCTAGACAGAGCAATGGGATCTATGAGTCCCTCTATATGAGCACTGAGATCCTAATGTCTTAAACAGCAACCTTTGCAACCAACTCAGAAACAATCCAAGTCCCAGGCCTCCTCTGGGCTAAGGCTACTCCGAGTGTGGACCACAGACCAGCAAAATCAGCCTCACCTGAAAGCTGGTTCGAGATGCAACTTATCAGGTCCATTCCAGGCCTACTCAATCAGAAACTCTGGGGATAGAGTCCAGAACTCTCTAGTTTAACAAGCCCTCCAGGTGATTCTGATGTGGGCTAGCATTTGAGAATCATGAGTAAGAATCTTCCCGAAGATTCTTCCCGAAGAGCTGAAAACATACAGATCCTTGGGCTCCACTCCCAGCTGCATTTCTGACAAATTCCAATGTGATTCTGTTGCTGCTGGCTAAGGACCCACACTTTGAGTATTGCTGCTCTAGACTCATGGTTCTCAACCTTGACTCCCCATTATAATCACCTGAAAAGGAGAAAAGGCGAGAAACAGACTATTGCCCTGGCCTGACCCCAGACCAGCTGAATCAGAAATCTCTAGGAGAAAGCCCAAGACCCTGGTATTTTTTTTTTTTTGACCCTGGTATTTTTTAAAAGACCACCAGGTAATTCTAACATGTAATCAAGTTGAAAAGCACGGCTCTCAACACAGCTAGTCTCTACAGTCAATTTTAGCTCCCCTATCACATGGATGTACTCATTTATCTTCTCTCTGGAAATGTCCTGAGACTATTTCTGTCTCGAAAGACAACCATGGCCAATAATCTCAGCTTTTCAAAAAGCAGCTTCTCATCAGTTTGGTAGAAATCGTCCCCAAAAGTCATTTTCTGACCCATGCTTGGGTTCATATTTGAAGATGGTGTTATTTGGGGATAACTGCTAAGGGACAATGTCAGCAAATTGTTTCTGCCAGTAGGTAGAACCCACAGCCGGCAAAGTCAGACATCCTCCAAATAACACATTCCATGGCAAAAACTAAATGTTTTGGCTGAGGGAGAGACACACAGATGTTCTAATATTCTCAACACCAAAGCAGTTTCCTTCCAAGCAGCTTCAACAACTCCAAAAGAGATTTGTTTAACCCATTAACTAAAGTCAACAAAGGTATCAATATGGCGGTGGGGGTCAGAGGACAGCACACACAACCCTAAAACCTTATTATGCCAGTGAAGGCAGGAGCTGCTAGAGGAGATGGCTTCTCACTGTACAAAACCACTTTGTGGACTTTTAAAAAGTTATGATGAGAAGAAACATAGGTAGATGCCAGTATGTGTCCAAAACAGTTCGAAAATGATGTCTAAAGAAATATTCCATAGACCCAACGTATCAAAGAATCTTCAGAATTGAGTCTTTCCCCGAAAAGCGTGTACTAGTGACAGCTCTTCAAACAAGAGGAAGGAGTAAGATGGAAGCAAAATGCATATTCATGTGTAATGACAGAGTAAGACGATGCTGTAGGAAGGAGTATTGATAAACAAGTATTTTCCTAGAGAAAGCGGTATGTATATTTTAGCTTCATAAAAATACACTTGAAAGAGGAGGAAAAAACTTTTTTTTCCATTTTGGCTTTATTAGAACAACAAGAGACTTTGTGACTCCCATCAGAGCACACCCAGGTCCTTTTGTCATGTCTGAGAAACTATTGATTCCTCTATTAAATTGTGCTATATGGAAAAATCTTGACAAAAGCAATATCATTTATTAGACTAACAAATATGTTAGTTGAACCAGCTTTGGAGACTTCTAAAATCCATTATACAACTGCAGCTCTTTTTCAGAGACCAGGATGTATTACAGAGACCAATCCTGGGGACACAGTATGACTAATTTACTTGCACTTTCCAAGAGACCATTATTTCTAAGGAAGAGTAGAAAAATTATAACCTTCAACTTTGAGGGAAATCACCAAAAGCTGATGTGTCTATACCGAATATCTCAACAAGCTGATTCTAAGTCTCCTAATATTTTCATCCTCAGCATTTTCTGACACTAAAATTTTTATAAGGAGAGAAAATAAGAGGAAAGACTACAAAGAATACAATTGACCATATAATCTGAGATGCTTTTTGAGGAAAATAAGCAATTAATATGTATAAAGTCTTCAAACCCTGCCCCTTGGTGCTGTCTGTTCACACTTTGTTTTTCCACACACCCTCATCCGCTCCTCACCGCCTTTCTGTTCATTCTATTCTGTGGACCACGAGACACTGGGATCCTTTTAAGTCCTCGAACAACGCATCCTACTCCTGGCCATAGGCATTGTCCTCCATGGCAGGCAAGATAGGCCAGACTCAGAGAATCATAGTCCCTAGCTGCTTCAAAGTTTGCCTTGTCCAACCACTCTCTTTTCGGGGCAACGATCCGAGACCTGGAGGGAGAGAAACCTGCCCGACAGACGCCATGAATTGATGGCCAAGCCAGACTCCCAGTGCCATGTGCTTCCCACTTGTCTGCCACACGCGCTCTCCCCACCTGTTACAAATGTGAAAAATCAGGCTCCTTCCTAGCTCACAAGACTTTGAGGCCTTTGTGGTGATCTGGAACTCTCACTGGGGCCCTTCTTGATACTGTCAAGAAGTTAAACTGATCACTCCTTACGAATAAGGCCAGTGGTGAGTGCCTAGATCCTGTGCAGAGAATCAAAAACACATTCTTCCAAATGCACGCCCAACTCCATTGAGCTGAGACTGGGGGTGGGGGTGGGGTCTTGGAAAGCACTGACTTCTGAAAGGAGGAGACAATGTTTCTGGGGCTGCCTGGTGTCTGCCAAGTGCAAGACAGCTGGCTTGACCTTTCACCTGTCCTTTCAGCCTCTGGAAAAAGTGCCTAGGACAACAGGAGGATTTTGTCCTAAATCCCTAGTGAACCCAGAAGGAGAGGGGAAACTCTGTTGCCTTTGTCTCCATCCAGGCAAAAAGCTCAAGGTCAAGCAGACCAGACAGTCACAGCATCATCCCTGGTCAGCATCTGCTCCGTGTGGAGTTGGAGGATACCACGCAGCAGCTGGAGGGAGGCAGGAGGGGAGGACAGGGGAGGCCAGGGGAGGCACGGAGGGGCATGAAGGGGGGGCGAGAGAAGAGGAAAGAAGAGAACAGAAGTGAAACGGGAGAGCAGATGAGGACAAGGGCTGAGTTCTGTGAAAGAGCTGTGGTAGAACCTTCTCACGCACACCCAGATCCTGTTCTCCTTGCCTTCTGGGACCTTCCAGACCCAGGGAGGGATGATCCTTCCCAGCTCCCTGGTGGGTCCCTGGGACTAGTCCAGGCCAGAGCCAGTGGAAGTGACATGGGTGGAGCATTCAATACCAGCATGAGTCCCTTGGGGGCTCAGTGCTCAGCGCCCCAGAGCGAGTGGCGGGCCTCGTCGCTATGGGGCATGCCATAAACCGGGAGAAGCCTGGAATGCCGAACTGGCACATGGAAGGAAGACAATTGTCCTACAGCGGCACCCAGAGTTCCCGACAATTCTGCTTACGTGAGAAATCACCTTTGCTATATTAGGCCACTGACATTTAGAGCGTGTTTATCACCGCAGCACTTCCCATCCCGTTTTTTTTTTTTTTAAGATTTTATTTATTTATTTCACAGAGGGAGAGAGATCACAAGGAGGCAGAGAGGCAGGCAGAGAGAGAGGGGGAAGCAGACTCCCTGCTGAGCAGAGAGCCCGATGCGGGCCTCGATCCCGGGACCCTGAGATCATGACCTGGGCCGAAAGCAGCGGCTTTAACCCACTGAGCCACCCAGGTGCCCCCCATCCCGGTTTAATAGGAGAAAAAGAGTAAGGACCAGAGAGGAAGGGAGAAAGAAAGAGAAAGAAGGGAAGAAAAGGAAAGGCGAGAGGGAGTGGGGGGAGAAGAGGGAAAGAGGGAATGTGAGGGTGGACTGCCGTGGCCCCTCATGAAAATTGTCTTAATCCTTGTTCAATGAGGAGCACAGGTCAGACATGCAAAAATGTGCCCAGAAACAACTCCCAAGAGAGAAGCCAGTGCTCATGGGTGCCAAGTTTAGCCCTGTGATGTGTTTGTAGTCATCTCCTTGCTGAGTAATGCACATAGGTGTATTAAATATTGTATCACTAAGTGCTAGACACGGTAGCGAGCCCTCTGGCTATCGAGGAGACCAAGACAGACGTGGTCCTTGGCTCCAAGGGGCTTGTAAACTCTTCTTTGTTGCCTTTCAACTCTGCAGGGAACTCCATACCAGCATTTCACCTGGCAGGGAGACAAGAGTGATCGCAAATGTCAGCGCACCAGCCGGGGGGCGTTTGAGGGAAGAGGTCCGGAAGCTGCACGGGCTGGCTCTGCAGGAACTCGCTGTGGGAGCGTGGTGAGGAACACATGGGCTCTGGGAGCAAGTTTCTTCATCTCTGATGGAATGAAGTTAGACCTAACGACCTCTAGGCCATTTTCATCTCCAGTAATGGTGATAATAATAACAGCATCAATCATAGCAGCTAACATTGAATGAACATTTGCTACATGCCAGGCACAGGGCTGGGATTATTGTGCTTAATCGTTCTTATCAACCCTGTAAGGAAGGCATTATCATACCCATTTGGCAGATGCAAAAACTGAGAAGAGATGAAGCAACTTCCCCCAGACTGCAGAGCTCCAAAGTGGTAGAGCTGTGATCTGGAAGAAAGGCTGACCAAGTCCCGAGCCCACACCCTAACCACTCTACCAATAAGTGTCCCCTTGAAATATATCTATTATGGTGGTTAAAGGAAATTAAACATGGAGACAAAGCAGATATGTTCTTTAACCTTCTCTTCAAGATGTCAATAATGCACTCCCCCACCCCTGAAAAGAATCCTAAAAGGGATAAAGTGCCTACTAAAAACAAAGTTTAATCATTATTTTCCATCTCTTCTGAGCAATGAAGGACTTTGGTTCTGGTTGCGTGTCCATCCAGTCGCCTCTTTTACCACACGAAGGGCAACTTTAGTCTTCCTTTCAGATACCCCCCCATGGCTCCAATGACTGTTGAGACGACTTGCCTCTCCTTGGTCCACATCTGACCAGCTCCCGGCCCTGGGCCCATTTGCAGCCCGAGTACCCTGCAATCTTCAGGCTCAGACATGTTTCACCCGAAACACCTCCACCCATCACTCTTCATTTCAACCAATGTTGGTTACTTGTGTCCATCTGGCTTTACAACGAAATAAGAAAGAAAACCAACAAGCAGACAGGCATTTTTCTCTGGGCTTGTAATGGAATTGCAGTCTAACTAGGTATTCAGTGAATCTTAGGGGGCTTTAACTTTTTAATTCAAAAGTTGTTTCAAAAGAGCAGTTGAGTAGAAATTCTAAGTTGCCACCTGCCAACTCAAACTACCATGCCTAGGAACGCAACAACAAAGAAAAGTGTATATAGAGCAAAGGGTTGGATGGAAAAGACATAGGAGGACGTGTAGCCTGGTGTATGGGCTGCATCCAGATACAGGACAGTTGAGCAGCTTGATTCTGAGAGATTCCCACCCTGCCTCAGGACCCCTACTCAGCCTCGGGCCCATTCTGTTCATCTGCATGGCATGTCTGGTTCAATGTCTTTAAGAAATGTTTTAATTTGCCATCAATATTTTGTCAACAAGATTTTGCATCTTATCCACATTTCAGACTTGTTTTGAAGTCAGAAGGTCTGACAAAACCCTGAGCCCACCACATCCACACAGAGCTCCAGTGGAAGAGGGCCTAGGCTCTGTGATTCTCTCCCTGATGTCTCATACACTTAGCTCACCTACCATACCTCCTTGGGTCCTGCAGGTCCTTGAGTCAACCTTTTGAATGCTCACGTTCACTGACTAGGAAGCAAAGGAGGTTATGAACAGTTTGCCTGTGGAGGTACATATGCTGTTTATCTTTTCAAAACCCTAATCTGGTCTCTCTTGTCTCCCTGTGGCTAAGTCTCCTTACAGCATTATTGCATTAGCCTGAGTAGAACAAGGCTTGCCGAGACAAAGGTCAGCTTAGTGTCCCCCTCCCAAATAATATTGCTGGTTATCTAAGTGTGACCCTGCCCTTCTGAGTTCCATATCCAAATGGAATGATGGAAATGTTCTAGAACTGTATACTGGTGATGGTTTAGTGCGTCTTAGTAAATGCACTCATCGTTACATTATATACCGAAAACAGGTAGATTTTTTGGTATGTAAATTATACCTCAATAAAGCTATTTTTAAAGGGATTATTCTGGCTGTTTTATGGAAAATAAATTAGAGGGGACCAGGGGTGAAACGAGGGCACCCACTTCAAAGGCTCACATAATGACACAGGTGAATGTCCATGGGGACGGGGGCCATAATGGTAGCGGTGAACGTGGCAGGACATGATCGGACACCAGACGTGTCTGCAGACAAGACAGACAGAAGGTGTTGGCTGGGAGAATGGAGTTGCCATTTAAAAAAATGGGGGAGACCGTGGGAAGGGCAGGGTGTGAGAGACATAAGTAGCTCTGTTTTCAACAGGCCAAATTTGAGATGGCCTCAAGATAGGGAAACTGAGAAATCAGGTAGGATGGAGGATAAGTTCAGGGGAGAGGCTGCTTGAGTGAAACTGGAATAAGCAGTGGAATTCCTCTGAACCAAGGCATTGGACCAAGGTCTAACAAAATGCCTCGGCATTCTCATGGTGCAGGCTGCTGGTAAGACACAATGGGCAAACTGCATGCACACAGACACACACACGCACATGCACAAACATATATACGTACATATTATGTAGATACATATTCGTCTTTGCTCATAGTCACATATATCAAAGTATATGTACACTATTAGAAGTTAGCAGGCACTTTGGGGGCAAAGAGCCTGGATTAGGGGCTGAGGGAGTAGTGTAGATAGTAGGCAAAAGGAAAGGATACAATCCATTTCATATGCACTTTTTTCCAGAAGAAATAATATCCAAATGCAATGTCATGATAGGATGAGGAAGTTTGACACTGTGTGTATTAACCATTCACAAATTACTATACAACCCTGAGAAAAGTAGAACACAAATAAAATATAAAAAGTAAAGCATTGAAACTAGTATAATGTTATATGTCAGTCATATCTCCATAGTAAAAAAAATTGCAAAACTCAGAAAATAGATATAATTTTTTTTAAAGTCAGACAGGATACAGCAAAATATTTGGCGGCTGTTCTTTGCCCCCTGGGATCAGAAAACCATAAAATCTTAGATATGTAAGGGATCTTAACCCTATATATAAGGGAACTCAAGATTGAGTCACACAGATGAGAAACAGAGCTCCAAAAAGGTGAATCAATGCATCCATGAGCTTGTACCAAATTTCTTTACAAATACTACATGCAAAGTGGCTGCCTACCTCTGTCATTCGGAGGAAAATAACAAACGAACTTCATACACTCTGAAACGTATCACAAGAGGATAGCTGTGATGGCACCAAAACCTCTTCTCATTATTGGAGTTTATCAAAAAATAAAGTAATTCGATGGAAGGCAGTTTAATATACAATCGAAATATTATTTCGGACCCAGAATCCTCTTTCTAAAAATGTATGTAAAAGAGCTATTTTTAAAAGTCTGCAAGTTTCTTCCTCATATTTTAGTCTATGGCTACTACTAATGAAAAATAGAATATTACTAATAAAATAAATTGAAAGCAAATGAAATATCTGTCAAGAGTGTTTTTGAGCAAGTTACAGCGTAACGTACAATGTAAACACTACACACAAAAATAATGAGGTGGTTCTGTATTTACCAACACAAACAGAAAGCAAAGACACGCTGTTGGAAAGAAAACAGGCATTAAAGCACATCTGTGCTTTAATGAGGAGAAAGGAAGTGCAAGTGGGATGCTGATTCATCTAGAAAGTCCTTTCTGGTAGTAGAGCAGGGACGGAGCTGGTGCCAGTCTTGAGGACAGACGGGAAGAGCAAAGAGCAGTGACAGGGTAAAGATGGGGATCAGGCGGTTGGTATCACACAGGTCTGTCCCAGAAGACAGAAAAGTGAGTTCCTGGGGCTGGAAGACTTGCTGTGCATGGGAAGTGCATTGGGGAGTGTGGAAGAAAGTAGATTCCAGAGGGCTGGGCAAGCAGGAGAGGGAGGTAGAGGGGGCAGGGATCCAGCCTCTAGCTCCACTCACCACAGGACCCAATCCACGAGGAATCTATGATTCGTCAACAGCAACGCTACTGGAGTGTGGCCGGAGCAACACATCAGCCCCATGGCTCGACCACAGATATGCAGAGAAGCTTCCTCATATATACATAGAAGCACCTTTCTCATATGTTGGTTGGTTTATGATTTGTTCGTTTCCTGTTGTAATGGGGAAGGGTTCATCCATGATAATCAGCCCTTGAACTCTGCCTTCCAAATCTCCACTGCAGCCAACTCGAGAGCACCCAGCATCTCTTCTAATCAGAGACGATGGGGTTGTCCCTATTTTAGAGAAACTTTGCCAAATTGACCAAATGACTTCCACCTGATTGAAGGTGTCACAAATCCTACATATCCTGCCCACCTGGGTCCTTGAATGGCTTCTGAAAAAGCCCCATGTTCCTTTCTTGCCTTATTCCCCTAATCTCCTTCTCTGCCAGCCCAGTGAGAAAAAGGGAGAATTTTCTTTGTCCTTACGCTAATCCCACTCCCACTCATGCTTTGTGATGTAAGTCCCTCCTTCTGTTTGACCTCCTGTCCCCACCAAAGCAGGGAAGACCCGAGCTTCCTCCTTATGGGTTTGGCAATGAAAGGAAAGACCTTTGGGAGCCGTTGGGGTGAGCAGTCAAAGAGTAGACAGACCTAGCCCAGAGATGAGGCTTTACCAAACCATATCTTCCGTACAATCAAAAATGGATTCTGTTTTCAAGCTGCACCTCCCCTGAAGGAAAGCCAAGAGCCACTTTCTGGAGTCCCTCTGCTGCTGGAAGCTTGGGAAGAGCCCCCGCTGTGATGAAGAGCCTTGTGCTGGTCCCATGAGTCTTCCACCCCGTCAGTGAGATTTTATGCTCAAGCTTGCAGGTTCCCTGTGTCTGGGCCACTGGTTCCTGAGGAAGGTGGGCCCTGACAGGGAGGGCTGTAACCATCCCTGAAAAACATTTCAAACTGTGTTACAAGCTAGCCTCGCCAGAGAGAGGGCCCCTACTTTGCTTTCTACGTTGTTCTTAAGTCTCTTCAAAGAACTCAATTAAAAAATGTGGCTTCTATAAAACTCAGAGCAGACTATTAGAGAGCAAACAGCTGCCATGTGATTAGAAACACAGGAAATGTTTTGAGGAAAGGATGCTTGGTGCTATTAATTTCTTCCTTTGTGTTCCAAGCACGGTTCCCAGAAAATGGGGCAAGGTAATAGTTTGTGTTTTCGGTTTTATTTTTTACTATTAGACATTTACAAAAGAAATCATATCTATTGTAGAAAATGTTCAAATATACAGAAAATTATAGAGAAAAAATAAAACTTATTCATAATCCCAGCACTCAAGTATAACAACTCCTTTGGTGTTTTATGACTTATTTTGATAACTTTCTACTTTACAAAAACATAAGTGAGATCACATTTTACATAAAACTTTGAAAACTGCTTTTTTTGGCTTAACTTTGGTTCATAAACATTTTGCATTATTTTTAAAAATCCTTATAAATATAATTTTAGTGTCTGTGTAGTATTCAATCATATGGATATGACACCATTAGCTAACAATTTCCTGGTAAGTAATTATGTGACAAACATCTTTGAGTCTCTTTCTGCATTTCAGATTACCCCTTGAAGACAGCATTTTAGCCTCATATCACCGGTGAGGGGTAAATTCTGTGTCCAGTTAATAAAAGATCGACATAACAGCAATCTTTTGTTATGTTTTACCTTTACATATACATTACTAAATATTAATGTGTTAGCAAGGAAATGACTTTTTATATCTTTTAACTCTTATAAGGCCTTTTTGAGTTATAAAATTGATTTTTTAAGAGAATCCTATTCCTAGAAAAAGAAAAAGGAAGTATTTCAAAATGTTAACTGTGCTTGTCTTTAGGAAATGGAACTTGAATTTTTTTCCCTACGTTTCATTTTATTGCAGTTTGCCAAATTTTCTTTCATATGTGTAATACCACTTTTACAATGTTTCATAAAACAGCATAAAAGTTTTTTTAAAAGAATGTCTGCTCTTCTCTTTTACATTTCTAGAACAAGTCACTATAGACTTTGAGCATTTTTTATTCATCCTCATGCTTTATTCAAGCCTGCAGTTGAAAAAGAAGGTTGAATTCTAGGCTTTCATTTTTTTTCCAGAAAATTCTTTGTGAATAGTGTAATTGGATTCAAGCAAGGGAAACTGAAGTTATTTATAAAAATATGGAATCATGTCTTTAGTACCACCTGTATGATTTGAGAGAATTTAAGGCTAGTAACTTAGTCAGTTTAGGCTGCTCTAACAGAATACCATAAGTTGGGAGGCTTACAAACAACAGGCATACATTTCTTTTCTTCTCTTTCTTTTTTCCTTCCTTCCTTCCTTTCTTTCTTTTTTTTAAACAGACACGTATTTCTAACAGTCTGGAAAGCTGGAAGTCCCAGGTCAGGGAGCCAGTGTGGTCAGGTTCTGGGAAGAGCCCTCTTTCAGGTTGTTAGACTGCCGAATTCTCACCACGTTATCGCATAGGTAGGAGAGGAAGCAAGCTCTCTCCTGACATTTATAAGGGCACTAATCCCATTCATAAATGCTCCACCCTCATGACTTTATCTCATCTTAATGATCTCCCAAAGTCCCCACCTCCTAATACCATCACCTTTCGAGGCAAGGTTTCAACACTGGAAATTAGTGGAGGACACAAACATTCAATCCATTACATCTACCAAACAACAAACTCTCTTTCTGCAAGATACACCTGTGTGTACACACACACACACACACACACACACACACACACACACACACGCAGAGGCTCACTGAACACTCAGTGTATTTGACTCCGCCTCCCCGGAAATGAGAAAGCAAACTCTCAGAGAAGCAATGGCGAGATTGTAAGTCAGATAAGTGGGCAGTTCCTCATCCCCCTTCCGAAGTGAGGACCGTGTATTCACATCTTCTTTCTTACCATCACAACCATAATTTTTCATTTTGTTTTCGTTTTGGTTATTAAATGCTTACGTAGCAAAAATGCTTGGCTTCTTTCTTACAGAAATACAGAGATCTGGAGTAGGTTGTAAATTACTGGGAAATGATGCTTTAAATTAAAAATAATCTGTGGCTAGTTGGTGTCATATAACTTTCACACCAGAACCATGCCACCCAAGGAGAAGGACAGAACTCGGTTGTCACGGGAACCCTTCCTGATTTGAACGAATAAAATTAAACAATATCTGAAGAATGTGTTGAGATATTTATTATTGTCATCATCATCATTAGTGATAATAAATAACGTAAGAGAGCATCACAGGATTTTATAAATCCTCAAACATGGGGAGTTTGGAAACAAAGGTCAATTCAGGCAAGAGGCTTTTCTTGGCAGGAAAAAAGGAAACTAGAAGACACTAAGAAAATTCTGTGAAGAAATAGATGTTCCTATTTAAAAAAAAAAAGCAGGAGTCAAGGCAATTAGAACAGGAAATGGGTAGAAGAAACTGCATATATTATTATTACTATTTTTCCATAAAAGGCTACAATATTGCAAAATAGCTTTTGATGCCTTAGGTTGCAGGAAAAATATACTTCTTTCCAAACCTTCAAAGAAAGAAGGAATTTGGGAACAGCATAGCCGTGAAGAGTTCTGTCTCTATAAGTAAAATCAGATATACTAGTTTTCCTATTTAGTCTCAGAAAGGAAAACCAGAATTAAATTAAAAACCGTTTGTAACAGTTGATGCTTAGTAAATAATGTTCTTAAATGTGTACCTGGGCCTTTCTATTTTTCGTATCTGGTTCTATGTCTTATTCCATTGTTTAGACTTAAAATTAGATGCATTGTTTTTGTATACTATTATTTTTGATGGCATGAGTCTCTAGAGACAAAGTTTAACTGACTTGGGCTCTAATATGTTTGGCTTTTAGATGTAATTGGTAAAAGCCTTGGTAAAAAAAATCTACAGCCAAAAGCAAGTGTGTTCACCTGGTGGCAGAGACCCAAATCTTAGGCATGGGGCCAAGGAGAAGATATCCACTAAAGGGTTATAATGACAAATGCAAATCCAGTAATTAAAAGCAAACTTACATTAGCTTAAATACTTTATGCCACAGTTAATGCTTGCTTCCTCTGCCTCTGTTGCCATGGAGATGAAGAGCAGCTGGTAGGCTGTGGATCCGTGGTTCCTAGCTAACCATGGCTGCCCACACGAACCACCTGGGGGAACTTCCGAAAGCACAGCTTCTTCAGCTCCACATGCCCCTCCCTCGAAACTCTGTGGTAGGAGATGTATGGAAAGCATCATCAGCTAGTCTGTGCCTACTCAACTCCTTTTTCTTTTCTTTTTAATTTCATAAAGATTGGTTTTCTCCAAATTATGATTTTCCAGCTCACAGTGCCTTCAATGAAAGAGAAAATGTATGAGAGATTTCGCCTCTACATTTTATAAACCTCGTGTAGGTGTAATTGCCCAGATGTTTCAACTGCTTCAAACTTTTGCTACAAAACGTGGGTTTTGATGAGGTTTGTTGTCCTAGATCCCGTGCCCGCGTCGTCCCTGGAAAACACTGCTGTTTCACCCTTTCCTGGTTCAACCTTTAAAGCAACTGATATCAATGATTACAAGGATTCCCTGAGCAATTTATAAAATTAAGGAAATTCGATTGCTTATTAATTGACTTGTTTTTCTGGCTGTCTGACCAAAACAGAAGCGTCTATGAAGACGTTTTTTGTTCTTTCCATTTCTTTCCCTCATTTGCAAACAAACGAAATGAAGTCCCAGGAGAATATGCATACACATGCCAGTGTAGGAGGAGAGTGGGGGGAGAGGCACAGGGGATTCGATTGCCCTCTGGAAAGCCAGCCAGCAGTCCTGATCTTATACCAGCTCTCATACTGGGAAAATGGAATTGTACCATTAATGCTTCAGATTGAAACTGTAAATACAAGAGAAGTAAATGCCTACCAGAGACTGAATATGAAGTCTAGGAGATGAGAACACATGCAGCATTTGTGCCTTGTATTGCAGATTTAGGAACT
>LNAC01000122.1:1098414-1111792 GCA_002007465.1 Ailurus styani
GGCAATTGTTGCGCTGTACAGAGAGAAACGTTTCAACTAAAGTACGAAGTACAGCCTGGATCTTAGCGTAGGTAGGTGCCTTGTAAACCCCAAGGCTCGTAGTCTCTTCCCCAAAGAGTCTGCCAATTAGATGCTCTACAGGAATCTAAAAGATGACACGCAGTTTATATTCCAAGGACTAAATTGGAACCAGTCAAAATTTGGAATCTCTGTTTTGTGGGAGATAATATTCTGCTGCTTAGATCCTCAATCACTCCTCTCTGGTAAATAATGATGAAGAACAGATATCAATGTATTTGACATGTGGTTTTAAATCTATATATTTCTCATTGTGTAACTGTTTTTCCACCAAACATGTCATTTGTCTAATATGTGAACACTTGGTTCAGCTCCTGATATCCATGAACCCGGCCAGGAGGGGTCACAGAATGAAAACTGGGCCAAGCCAGGTCAGCCGGCCAGGTGGGTCCAAACATGCAGAGATGAGCCAGACCTGACATATGAGGTCCGTGCCTGCAAATGCCCCCACTTGCTGCTGGAGAAAACCAGAGACTGCTATTGGGACAAGACCAGGCACTGAGTGAAGGGAGTGAGGGCAAGAAACACAAGAGAGATGGAGCAGTCTCCCAGGACCTGTCTTTGTCATCTTGCTTATGAATGACAGAAGGCAGAGGGGGCAGTGGAATGGGGCTCAGAAGAGCTCTCCTGGTGTCGGCCAACAGGAAGGTGTGGTGCCCCTTCTGAGCAGAAGACAGGTACAGCAGGAACATATAATCCCATTCTGTTATTTACAGAAAATGAGAGCACTCATACCTCCCCCCATGCTCCCTGCCCTCTACACCCCAGCTTCGCCATCCAGGGTCCCTAGGGCAGAAGCAGGAGCCATTTCATCTAAAGTAGGCCACCAGCCTCACTGAGTACGTGCAGTATTTGTTGTACCAAGTTATCCTACCCATTGTGAACAAATTCTGAAGTTAGCAACTCTGCCCTAAACCTCTTCACACATTTTCCTGAAACTGCCTCAAGTAGAGCCTACTTCAGGAGAACTCACTAGAGGTTGAGGAAGAAAGGTCCAAATTACAGTGACTCCAAATCTAATTCTGACTAGTTCACTTTAGTAGCATGGCCTGAAATGATGCTCAGCTGAATAACCCCATTATACTCCATCCTGCAAATGTCACTTTAAAAAGAAAGACAAATATTCATCTATGATAAAGATGTAGTTGAGAATATCAGTCAGCATATTACCCAAGATCCTCTTCTTGAGATGTCTTTCGGGTCTTAGCACAAGGAAGAGTTGTGTGGGGAAACTGATTTTGCTTTTACTTACAGGTATCATGAATTACATTGCTTATCAGATTTGTCCTCTTCTTACCAGCTGCAGAAAAGCTCAGAGTCAAATTGGAAATACTAAATTCTGCCTCTAGCAAACCTTAAGACATTTGTAATAAGCATTTTGGAATTAGCTGCATCCCTGGCTCCATTTTACTTGTCTATTATTTCTCTTTCTCACTCACTTCTTCTAATGTATGTTATCATGATGTATTTATGGACCAGATAAGGTACCTTGAATCCTCTATGGAACAAGGTGGTAGAAGAGGGGGAGGGGTAGACAGAGAGAGAAAGAGAGAGAGAAGCAAGGGGGGCAATAAGGAAGTGAACAGTATGGGTAGAGGAAATGACATTTCCTTCCTGGAAGATTCTAGAAACAAGACAATCTTCATGACTGCAATGGCTGTAGCAAGAAAAACTAGAGCCAGACTAATGGCCCGGTGCTCTTCAGGTCAAGTGGCACCTCCCTCCCCCCCCCGTTCTGTTCCTGGCAGCTCAGCAGTTTGGTTATTGATTTCCTAGATAACGGTATTAATTGAGGAACCTGTTCTAAGAGGCAACACTGTCAGCTGATACAAGCAAAGTCACGTGGCCAGAAGTAACAAAAACTAACCTTGGTGGGGAAAAAGACAGGGAGTGATTCCAGGAATTCTAGAGGAAAACTGAACACTCTTAAGATTAAAAACAAAACAAAACAAAACAAAACAAAAAACCTGTCATCATCAAAATGAACAATATTTCTAGGTAGATCATTGCTGATAACAATCCCAAGAATACTGAGATTATATACTGTGAAAACACCAGGGTGATTACAATTTTTTGGAAGTTATCTTCTTATTTGGGTTCCTTGATATGTGATATAATTATGGGTGGTGGCTACACTTCCCCCAGACCATGAGTTGGTTTAGTCAATTTAGTCACCCATCAACCAACCCAATTTCTTGAGCATTTACACATGCCAGATGTGTTAGAACCAAGGATATGAGGTGGACAGATAAAGGAGATATGATCCCAACTCTCAGGGCTCCTACATTTTAGCAGGGTACAGTCACACTAATAATTATAATATTACATCTCTAACAGTATGAACCAAGTAATTGGCCTTGACTGAAGCTTAGTTATGGCTTGGGAAGCTCTTTTCATGCCCATGTCACATTTAGGGCTTTGGCCTTTATCCTACCCATGGCAAGGAGCCAGTGGGGAATTTAAGCAGAGAGGTGACATAATCAGAATTATATATTTTTTTAAAGATAACTGATAGTGGTACAGGGAAGAAACAGCTGGAAGTACAAAGTTATGGAATGAGATGTCATTTATGACCGTCTCAGCCCTGAAAATGCCAAATTTGGAATTATCAACATGTGGGCACACACACTATAGTTAGAACCATGGGAATGAATGGCTTCACCAGTAAAAAAGTACAAAGTGGCAAGAAGAGACCTCAAAAAAATGCCAACCACTAATGGCAGGGTAGGTAGAGGAAGGCAAGAGGACACTGAGGATACCAAGAAAGGAGACCAAAACTAGCCATGATCCTGAACAAGGAAAGTGAAGTTGCAGATAGATCAGATGGAGTTGTCAGCAGTGCCTACCCAAGAAAAGTCACTGAGTGAGTCATTAGCTGGACATTGGTGACTTTTGCAAAGTAGCTACAGTCAACACTGGAAGCAGAAGCTAGACTCTGGTGTTGAAGTAGAGGCAGCAGGAATAGACTTCTCTTTCAGATACTTGGTTGGAAAGAGGAGGGAACAGGTTAAGTGTCAGAGAGGCAGGATGCAGGGGAGATTCCTTAGAGATGTCAAAAGCTTGAGTACCTAGGCTGATAGGGAAGTGTCAATGAAGAGGAGTTGGGAGAGGAGAGACTGGAGAGGGATTGAAAAGAGAAAAAGAGATGATACAAGGTCTTGAGATGGAAGCTGGGAGACTTCATTAGAAGAAAGGATCAGTTCTGGAAACTCATCAAGTCACTGGGGAAAAAGACCAGTCTAAGCAAATAATTTGACATGGCATGCCTACATTCTTAAAATATGTCAGCTTCTTCTGTTGGGCTTTTGAGGACAGAGCCATGGTGACCTATGTAGAAGCCAGTCAATAGAAATCATGATCTAAAAAAAAATTTTTTTAAGTAAATCACCCAGAAAATGTTGGTCATGCTTAGGAAAGCTCTCCCTCTCCCCACTACCATGCCTTTAAAAAAAAATTAACAGTTTTTATGCAACCATTGAAGTATTAAAATCATATTGTATTTTTATGCTGATGAATACTTAGATAAAATTTCTCATGAATGAACACTTGCTGTTTGTGGAATGGGAAAATAAAGGCTTGCCAAGGGTGAAACAGGAAGGACATGGTGGCTCACGGACATGTGCTCCCAGATGTCATGCCTTTGGATCATCACCAACACAGGTATTATGTCCTCTGTCCAGATAGACAAGAGTCTCAAACCAAAACTAGAACCAAACCCAAGTTGTTCCTATCTCCATCTACTATGGCACCTCTTTTTGGGGGACAAAAAAATGACCACTTGAACCACAAAAAGCGCAGGAAAACAAGCACTTTTCTAGAACTTGAGGTTGGGAATACCATAGTCTTTCACGAAGTAGGGTGCCTAGGACATCAGTTGTAATTCACATTTTTAACATTGGCAGCTGGTCTCTCCCCATAGACTACTCACTACTTTTTAATCTGATCCCTGAAATCTACTAGGAAATAGCATAAATCCCACCTGTTTTCTCTTCCCTTCCTGCAAATTTTCTTTTGGCTTCTTAAGATTGTTTGGCTTCTCTATGCTTAACAATTCGAATTAAATTAAAATCTAATAGAGTCAGAAAGCAGAATTCCCAATTTATCTTATAACAGAATATTTTAATAGGTGCAATCTTTTTTACCAAGAATATGATAACAAGTTTTAAAATTAAGTAGAAGAATTCACTAAATGAATGGGCCTTTTGCTGGCTGTACAGCAAACAAAACCATGTTTACAAATACATTAAGCTAATATTTTTAAAGCCAGGGTTAGTTACATATACCCTACCTCTAAGCAAAGAAGTGCATTTATTTGACTGCATAGTTTCTTTATGCAGCTATGAAAACAAGACCTCTACCTCCCATCTATTTTTAGGTAAGCCAGTATGTACGTCCCTGGCAGGGTCATGTGCCTGGGAAGGAAAGCGTGCTGAGAGATTGCAGAAACTTGGCTGGCTGGTCAGAGACCGCCTGACCAAAAAAGACTGCATTTGAATTGGACTTTGAAGGGTTGGTAAGATTTCAATAAGACAAGGACTGAAGGAAGAAATGCCAGGTAGGATGGCAGAGACAAGGACAACAAGAGAAAATTGAAGAGTGCAAGCTGTTAGTTATACCACCAAAAATTGATCTCCTCTCCTCTGCCAAATTCTGGAAATAGAGAAATGAACCCGACACAGTCCATGCTCTCAAAGCCCCACAGGACAACCCAACCAAAGCGTGTCTGCATTTTCTGCCCATAAGATACTCGGAGCAACCAGAAGAGGAAAGCTGGATCTGTGGCTCTGTTGGAGTTTTGCATGTTGAGATGACAGGAAGCTGGTCGTCCCAGCAGAAGAAGCAGCATGTGCAAAGACACGGAGATATTTTTCCTGTAGAGTTTCTTTTGCTTTTTTTGTTTTGTTTTGGTTTTTGGTTTTTTTTGTTTGTTTATAAACATTTGGAATTTTATTTAAAAAAAAAAAAACATCACAACCATGAACATTGTTAGAGTTAGAGGCCCTCTTGGTTCTCCACAATGATACTGAGCACGCTCACAAGGGGTTCCCATTGTTTAGTCTTAAACAACCATCTTTAAAAGAAGGAAAAAAAAACTCAGCACACTACCATTTAACTTGTTTTAATGTTTCTTCACAAATGGTGAAAAATACTAAAGTACAGACAAGGAATAATCATAATGTTGTGGCCAACATTATAAATATGGAATTATAAATTTAAAACATTTTCTGGTTTAAAAAATAAATCTGGTAGTCAATGCAGCTCTGCGGGGTCTCTGCGTCTAGTAGGGCCGGTTAGAGTTTCTTTTTCTTACTATGTAACTATGAGAATAAGAGTAATAGTCACAATGGCTAAGATTTATTAAGCACTTAACAATTTGTCAGGCACAGGTGTTGAAACCTCACCAAATCCTCAGATGTCCCTCTGAAGTAGGTACTGTCTCCATTTCACAGATGGGCAAGTTGAGACCCAGGGAGTTGAGGAACTTGCTGAAAGTCACGCAGCCAGCTGGGTGGATTTCGGCTCAGAGCATCTGGCTTGAGAGCAGGACTTCACTGCCGTTTCACCCCAGATAACCTATGTAGTGAGGTCAAGGAAATGTGAGATTTGCTCTCACCAGTTCTAGAGTTGGAGAAGAGTTCTATTACTCAGGCCCTACAAGTTATCTGGAAGGCAGTCCATCTTAAACAGGTATGAGCATTCAGGACTTTCTACTTGGCATGCTACCACGTCTGTTCCTGGCGTACTCACATTTCTAGTTGGAAACTGTGGTGGACTGTTGTCATGTTCTCTGCCCCGGTCCTCCCTTCTGTTGAGAACGTCTCGCCCTGGACACTTTCTCTTCAACCATGGGATCCCAGTGGGGACTGCATGACCTCCTTGGCCATGGTTGTTGGCCCTAGAGGTATGCCTATCTGGGCTTGATTGAGCTAGACCTGGGAAATGACATTTGGCAAACCTAGTCTCCATCATTGTCTGTGTGTTTTCTGCCACATAGAGAATGTTGCTCTACAGTGGTTGAGAGCGAAACAAACAAGCAGAGTGAAATACAGTTGAGAATGAGATAGAGCAGGAGTTCCCAGGGCATTTGAATGTCTAGAGTCCGTTGTCCCTAAGGTCCAGGCACATGCCTCCTTTGCCTGAATTTAGATTATATAATATAAATCTATAAACTTCTAAAATATTCCCCTCTTGCTTAAGCTAGTTGGAGTTCTGCCACTTGCAGTCAAAAAGGTTCTCACTAACATGAGCATAAAGAATTAATGCACTAAAAATACCACCAAAAAACTCTCAGAAGACAACCTGAGAATAAGGGCTGCTGTATCCCTATGTGAGCACATAAATAATTACATAGCGATCAGAAAGGGTGAGATCTTGCTATTTGTGACAACATGGACAGACCTACTGGGCACTATGCCGAACAAAATAAGTCAGACTGAGAAAGACTAATACCATATGATTTCTAAAAAACCAAAACAAATGAATAGAAAAACAAAAGGCAGAATTAGACCTGTAAATACAGAGAACACATTGATGGTTTCCAGAGGGAAGAGGGGCAGTGGAGAGATGGGCAAATAGATGAAGGGGAGTGGGAGATACAGGCTTGCAGTTATGGAATGTGTAAGTCATGGGCATAGAAGGCACAGTGTAGGGAATATAGTCAATGATATCGTAATCGTGTAGTGTGGTGACAGATGGTAGTACAGCATGGTAAGCATAACATGGCATATAGAGATGGTGAGTCATTATTGTTCTGTACCTGAAACTAACGTAACTTGTGTGTCAACTCTACCCAAATAAATATCTTAAAATATATTTTCTAATTATTTTATACTTCACTATGTTTTCTAAATAAACAAATATATTTTTTTGAATAGCACATAAATATACATAGAGGTCAGGGAACCCTTCCCTGGAAGTAGTGATCAGCAACCAACAGTTGAGTTAACGTTGTCAAGTGACTCAACTTCACCCACAGTTCTTGAGACCATCCTTCTCTGATCCCCAGACTTTGAGGGCTAAGTGATCCTGTGTGCTTTCAAACATGGCAGCTTCCAATGGTGTCCTGAGTTCTTAAGGAATCCGGAAGAGATGTACTTGAGTCAAATGGTAAACAAGATATGACTCCACAGTAAAGCAACTTATTTTTAAATAATACGCCAGATAAGTGCTTTTCCTTAAAAGCTGTTAGCCTAGGACTATGAGGCTGCCAGTATCTCAGGGTAGCATTGGAACTCCATTTTGGGGGGGGTGCCTTCACAGCCTCCGAATATTCTTAGTGGTACATATCTTCATCATTGGAGACAAGTCTAGACTTTTGGAGTGAGCCAAACTGTTTGGAGCCAAGGTTGTTGATTAAGGTGAGTAGTCAAACTTAGAAAATCACTTGGCATCAGAAATAACATTTGAATGTAAATATGAAGAGAGATTTTTATTTCATTACTTACAAACTGCTTCTGACAGGTGATTTTTGCTCAGTTATGTACTGTTACAATTTTATAACATAGCTTACATGCAAAGGAAAATTTAAAAATCTTGTTTATATGATTTACCTAATCAGCTTTATAAATGAGGAGAAGGAAAATCTCTTCTCCTGAAGTCCAAAGTCTTATAAAAAAGATCAAGAGATGTACCACCAAAGGTGCTTGGATGTATTATGTCAACCTGTAAAAACAAAAGGTTACTTTGGATTTTATAGAATCTTACATTCCACCTTCAATAGGACTGAATTATCTGGACTATCGTCTAACACAAGGGGAATATTACCCTGAGGGATGAGAAGTGACAATATCCAGAAACACTTACTTTAGATGCGATCATTTTCCTTTGAAAAACACAGCCATTCAAACATAAACCGTGTTTTTTATTTTTTGCCTTTTAGAAAGTTTTCTTCCTCTGTAAGGTATTCTTCCACTCACCCTATGAAGCCAACGAGACTACCAAGGACTCTCTTGGGATCCAGGAGACAAAGATGTCGAAGGATTCCCTTCCCATTTTCAGAAATGTTAGCCCTATAGAGAACTTCCCAAATCTTCCCCATTTTACATATCCTCTGTGAAGTTATAAAACACGAGAGTTGTCAAGCAATCTTTCCCATTTCCCAGCAAATAAATACATCTGCTTTGGAAACTCTTACATCAGTGAGATTGTGCAAATATTATTTGTTTCAGTTATTTCTTAAATAAATAAATAAAAACCCCAGAATATTTTCAAACATCATTTCAAACAATACAAAGAGAAATGTGACATGCATGGCATGGCTATCTGCTTTACTTGTACTGTTTTACTGTTTCATATTCTGAGCAAACAGAGAGGCTATTTTCCCCCCCAAGGGTTCAGGAGGCCATACGATTTCATTTCTTCAGAAAATTGTTTCTCAAGATTTCAATCTTCTTAGCTGGAGATGACAAAACATAATATCAGAAACACTTATGCTTTTTATCTACTATATTTTCAAAGCATAAATAAAGGCTCACTGTACATTTAAGACAGGTAGATTCCAACTCGGGGATAAATCACAAACGTATTGCAAAATACTTTTCTAATGTAAGAAGATTTTAATTGTAAGATGGGCACAAGAAGATCAATAGAAAAACCACGTCTTTTCCAAGCATTTTGCGTTGTCACTCTTATTTTACTCAGGTAGCACTCAATTTTCTAAATCTGGGGGTTAATGAGACAAGTAATAAAAAATTAAATTGGATTTTTAGAAATAGGGATTCAAATGGGCAGCATTCAGCTAACGCTTTTCTTTTTTCTATTTCCATGCACAGTGGTGAGCACTATTTTGGTTTTCAACCTCATTACACTTCTATTCATAAAGCATGGTATAAAAACTTTAAACCTCAAATGTTTTAAGAATAAAACAAATCATGCATCTATGAAAAGATGAGCATAATGGCTTTTTTTGTAGCATGTCTAGTGCACTTCTCAGCTGGCCTTGTGCAACATTAGCAGAGTAATTCCCATTAGCATTAATATGCTCTTAAGTTTCTACTGTCCTATCATTTAAGCAATAATTTGAGGATCAATTCATTTTCATGGGAATTTCACTATTCCAGGCAAGCTTCATGGCCTCGTGACAGAGAAATTGAGTTGTGGAGACACTTCAGATTTTAAGATCTTTTGTGGAGTAATTCGAACAAATACACACACATGTACACACCCATACACACGTCATTAAACGAATTCCACAGATGAAACCTGTTACAAAATAAGGTAGCTTCTGAGGCAAAAATGCCCATCAGCCTCCGACTTTCCTTCTCTTGGAGCCCAGCTCATCTGTGGACACTGGAGCCCATAAGTCATCCAGCAAAATACTGGGGTTAGTCCCTTAAGAGATTTAAGAGACACTTAAAGAATACTTGTATCCTTACTCCATTCTGGCTGCTATCTTGGGTTAAGACATTGTCCCTAGAAGTTCTCTAGTAAGACACTGATTTCTGATCTGGGAGAGTTAACAGAAACTCATTAGCAGAGTTTCCTACATATAGTAGGTGTTCAATACATACTTACTGAATTGAAATAGCACCCTTAAGATCATGGGATTTATCCAGTTAATAATGAGCAGAAGCATCAGTGGACAGAACAAGAATTCTGAGTGTCAGGTAAGGGGCCAAGGAGAAAGCAGAAAATAAATATCTCATCTGAAAATTCAGAATTGTGATGTAACTAAAAAAGGTTTAGAAAGGGACTTCTTTGTAGGCTGAGCAAACTTTTTTCTTGATGTCAAAAATTGTTTCTAGTGGTTGCCAGAAAGTTCAGAAAAGTCACCAGTATAGACAGCATTCTATACATTCTCACTCACTGAAAGTAGAAGCTTAAGGAACAAGAACATTGCAGTAAGACTGATAGGTTGTCATACTTCTGAACTTCGACACTAATGAGTCTACAAAAATTTCAGCCAAGTGTCCTGGCTGACCTTGAACCTCTTGTTGGCTCTTTATAGGTAGTTCTACTCCAACCTGAGCTGAGCTTCCTAGGACAAGCCTTGAAGATGATCAGTTATAACAGCCATATAACGTGCATTAAGAAAATGCAATAGAGGGGCGCCTATGTGGCTCAGTCGTTAAGAATCTGCCTTCGGCTCAGGTCATGATCTCAAGGTCCTGGGATCGACCCCTGCATTAGGCTCCCTGCTCAGCGGGAAACCTGCTTCATCCTCTCCCACTCCCCCTGCTTGTGTTCCCTCTCTCGCTGTATCTCTCTCTGTCAAATAAATAAGTAAAATCTTAAAAGAAAGAAAGAAAGAAAGAAAGAAAGAAAGAAAGAAAGAAAGAAAGAAAGAAAGAAAGAAAGAAAGAAAGAAAGAAAATGCAATAGAGCTTCTGCTCTAAGAGATAGAGTTATTTCAAAAAATTCTTGCATTCTGCAAAATCACAGGACTTAATGGAAAAATAGTTAGAAGCACACCACTCAGAACTTAAGCAACTTTGTAACAAAAACACCAACAAAAAGAATAACAAACCTAATAAAAATATTCTCACAGTTTAAAAAAAAGGTGTCAAGTTAACTCCCTGACTGGAAAGAATTACTGTTAACACAGGAAATTTTACCTTTAAAAAAATGTACATTTTACCTTAATTAAAAAAAAAACAGAGAGAGAGAAGGTAGCTTGACAGATGGGATAAAATGAAGGACTGAGGCTGCTGATTGGTAGAGACAAAAGCAAAATACCAAAAGATCAGCAAGAACCACACACTAAGCCCTTCTAGGGCAAAACACATAGTCAACTGTTTACAGCATGGTCTTTTTCTCAAGTGTGTTTGGCTGTAGGTTCTATGTTCAGCTGCTGTTTGGTGATGCAAAGCATTAATGATATGAGAAAAACCATGTGTGACCGACATGACTTCTAAGTTCTACTGACATCACTCTCCTAAGAGCTAGTTGCACAAGAGCTAATTCGTGTTGTAGAAACATACCGCAGACCGTGCTGGAAAAGTTGTTGCCAATGTGTTGACATGGTATTTTTCCAAGAAAATAGAAGATATCAGAGTGTTCTATATCCATTACTCCTTTAACAATCTATGGGCAGAAAGCCTGAACCAAACAACCTCCAAGACGTGTCTATTCCCCCATTTTAAGAAAATTTAATTCTGGAGGCTTAAGAGCAATTTAACTTTCTTGATGATAGTAAATGACATAATGGTAGATGATACAGATGTAGATGATGATAAGTGTAGACACTAAATGGCAGGAGACCATAGCTCGGTACCTCAAGTACAAGAGGAATTTTTCAGAGAGAGGCAATGACTTTGACATTCCAGCATTACAAGAGACTTCAGTCAAATAAGAGGAGAGTTTATCAAGCCATCAGTCAGAAGATACCCATGCCCCTGGGAAACAAGTGCCCAAGGTCTATCACGGTTTTTAGATCCAGAAGAATCTCTTTATTTACAGCCCTCACAGTAGTCAACAATTTCCACCCTTTGGGATTCTTTAATTAAAAACAATGACCAACAAGCTATGTTCTACTCTATCGCTTTTCACCAAAAGAATTGACCAAGCCCTCTTTCCTTTGGGCCCCTCTCAATGCTAAGCAGCTTGCCCTTGTAATCTGCTTTATTCAGCACAAAATATGAAACACAAAATAAAAGCAGTGGTTGACTTCCATAACTGCCTTTTGTTTTACCTTGTTGGCCCCCCTTTGCCCTATTTGAATAGTACTGTATCTCCTTCATATTCCATTCTTAATGAGGTTATTTACCTCGCATACCCAATGAGATTGTACCTTATATAATAAATTCTCTTCTCTGAGATCTGTCTGAGAGGGCAGCCTACTCAACTGTTAGAAGGATTAACCTTTTAACTGAGAGTGATCTTAAGGCTGGACACAACTTTCATGCTGAGCTTTCAATTACTTAAAGATGTCACCATCGAGCACAGGGGTGTTTGCATTTACATATACTGGTAGATCAACCTTAAAAATAGCCACTCACCAAAAAAAAAAAAAAAAGGCACTCACTAACTTTGCAAAATGGCTAGTAAAGAAAACTTGTTTGTTAACACATGTGTATTGCTCTTGCTTATGTGTGTTAATGAAATACATGTGTGCTAATAGTGCAAACTGGGAAGTAAAAAACATCATTTCTAATGCATCGGTATTGCTATCAATTATGTGTGCTCATGAAATACATGGAGGTCCAATTCATATGGACCCTTTAATTTTCCTTTTAGCTGATAATTGTTCTTTTCCCGCCACCCAACTTTTTACCCCTTAATTGTATCTTCTTATATTGTCATCCCAGGTAGGAAACAATAACAGAGAAATGGCCAAAAGTCTAGAAATAAAATAGGAACAATGAAAAACCAAACAGCTTGAATAATCTCATTTGGACAATAAATTTAGCTTTACCTCATCAAGGGGGTGGTGGTAGAGGTGGAGGGGGGAGGTGGTCAGTGGTTGAGAGTTAGGAAAATTAGGGAAAAATTTTAAGTTACTTATTTAGGCTTACATAGGTCATTGCACTTAAAGGTAACATTTCAAAACATTTTCATAAATCTTTTCTCCACCAAAATCCTTTTGCATTATGATACATCTCACTCTGAGATTCTCATGAACATTATTACCTAGTTTGTTTGATTATGTGTTGTACTAACCTAAAAAGGACCTGTTTATTAGAGGTATCCAAGGCACTAGGAGAGCAGCTCTCTTAAGTCAAAATAATTTGGTCTCTATTCTCAGGACAGAATAATTGACAGGAGGAAGTAGCTGAAAGGAGAATCACCTCTTGAACATAAACCATCTTGTCCATCTCTCCTGCAAAATTCCCAGGAAAATCTAGCCTATTTACTAACATTCTGGGGCTCATGGATTATTTCAAGAGAATTCAAATATTTACTGACAATCTTACTTAGAATTCAAATATTTACTGACCAGCTGTTACATACTGAGAATACACCAGGGAACAAAGTATTCAGAAATTTCTGGCAACATGGGTTACATTCTACTGGAGGTAGGAGTATAATAAACAAAGATACAAAATATACTGTGTTAGACAGTGATAATATTGCTATTGAATATTAGTGATAATAGAGAACTTTTATTTATTTATTTATTTTTAATTTTATTTTTATTCTTTGCCCAAGGGGTACAGGTCTGTGAATCATCAGGCTTACATTTTTCACAGCATTCACCAAAGCACAAACCCTCCCCAATGTCCATAACCCATCCACCCTATCCCTACCCTCCCACCCCCCAGTAACCCTCAGTTTGTTTTGTGAGATTAGGAGTCTCTTATGGTTTGTCTCCTTCCCCATCCCATCTTGTTTCATTATTTTTCCCTCCCTACCCCCCACAACC